>VOMN01094721.1:0-13961 GCA_014899125.1 Orchestia grillus
ATTATAACTGGTCGGCGATGTCTTCGAGCGTTGACCGCGGCTCGGACCCTTAAGATTCGTTCCGAGCCCTGGCTGCTTCTCTTGATCTTTTGTGGCTTGAATGGTCCAATACTTCATTAGCGTTGCTAAATCGCCCTTCCACTCAAGGCTTCTTGGTAGCATTAGTCACAGTCTACCGATGCTGAATGCTTTAAAATTATACAATACCATAAGCATTTAATTTCTAACAAAGTTATCCTTCGAAATGCAGCTCACTAGGATTCAACGAGTGTTTTCATCGTGAAGTATTATACTAAAACAAAAAAAAATAAAAAAAGGTGAAAGAAAAATTCGAAGAAGAATTTCCCGATAGAACGTATCCTTCGAAGAGCACTATTCACGATACAGTGCAAATTTAATAACGTGGGTGCCGTACTTAATCCAGACAAAGGCAATAGTGGAAGATTAAATACCATCAGGACTGAAGGCAGCATTTTTCATGTCAGACAACTCTTTGAAGTAACCCCAAAGTGTCCTGCCACAGAAATCCTTCAGTTTTATCAAAATCTTCTTTTCACTCATTGTTCAGAAGGAACTACTCTTCTATTTTTATAAAAGTGTCATTCAACGAAAGCTTTTGGATCAAGATCTCCTCACACGTTGTGTATTTTGTCAATGGTTTTTGAATTGACCAGAAGAATTTCTCGAGCGTTTAGTTGTAGGAGACGAGGCAGCATTTCATATGAACGGGAAAATAAACAAACAATTTAATAGATATTATTCTCTAAACAACCATCGTCCTGAAAATGTTGTTTTTGAAGTTCCATTTAGCTTAGAAAAGGTTTCCGTAAAGGCTGGTTTGTGTGGCAGCGGAATTGTACTTGGACCAATATTCTACGACAGTTATCTTACTGGTGAAACTTACTTTTAAATGTTAAATGAAACAGAAATTCCAGAGCTTGAAACAGCCTACGGCGATCCGTTCAACGACATTTACTTGATGCAAGATGGAGCACCGAGTCATCGGAGTGTTATTGTAAGGAATTATTTGCAAACCATTTTTCCACAAGGAATAATTACTGTAAGATACGAACGAGAATGGCCCCAAGATCACCGGATTTGACACCCTGTGACTTTTTTATGAGGTCATATAAAATCAAATGTTTAGACATCACCACCTCAAAATTTTGTAGAGGATTAAATGTTCATTGTATATATGTAGACATGTTCGTAGCTGCTGTATCGCTGCTTGACTTGAATTTGAGGAAAAGAACTGCCTCACGTGATCACCACGATCCGACACCTCCAGACCGGTGCTCGGTCGCTTCTGTTCCGGGGCCACGGCGGCTGCTGGCGGAGATGGCGACGGTCTCGCATTATTGCATTACGTGCTCCAGGGCGAGTTTTGGGAAAGACTTTGCATATGTTCAACTACTCTACGTTTTTCTAAACTTAATTATTCCACAGTACAAATATTTGAATTAAAAGTTGACAAATGTTGAGTCGATAACGTTGCGGGGGGAAATCGGATTTACAAAAATCAGACTTTATCGTCATTCTGGTCAGGGTCTCCCTGAAGTTGCTACGAACACGTCTGAAAAATACGAATTCCATTCGTATTTCCATGCATTAAAAAAGCTTTAAATCGACGCTGCTCTATATTTGAAATTTAGATACATGTTTTTGTAAACATTTGTGCAAATTTAATATCGCTAATAGTTCTGTGGACATACCGAAGCTCTACAAGCAGTTACTAAGAAGCAGGAAGGAGAGAAGGTTCGAGAGCACTCTCTAGATTGAGTCATTTTTGAACCAATTCTTGCCTTCAAATGAGATGAAAAGCCTGAACTAAAAGAACAATAGGTCAAATTGGTACTTCTACTAACACCGATCTCAGTTTATGTATAATCCTTTAAAAAGTTTTCATTTTTGATACAGGTGAATTGGTTTAAATTCTTCAAACTGAATACCTTATGACAAATTACGTATTAGGAGTGAACAGTGTACGTGCAGGAGACTGTGAGATGATCTCTTAGGCAGGTAATGTGCGAGACGTACGTAATTTGAAATCTAATCTCATCCCATATTCTTGGCCACCTCGTGTGTATCATGTTCAAGCGAACGTAAACCACGCTACGTATTGAATGAGGAACACAAAAAAGTGTGCCTCGAGAACGCAGAAGGAACAGTAGGCGAGCGGTCCCACAGCGGTAGAATCGACCGTCCGGCGTCTTCGGTCCGATCACTGCCGTCGTTCTTTGCCTAAAGTATTTACGAGCCTGGGAAGCGCTCGCTGCAGTTTAGCGATGTTTATGGATATGAGAAAAGCATCTTCCTCTTTTAAAAAGTCGGCTCGATATCGGTAGGGTCTAGCTTTCAGGTTAGACGTCTTACGCGGAGCTAGCGTTATGGATCTCTTGTGGAAGAAACACGGACTTGATGCCTCGCCATCACCTCATGAAAAATGTACCCAAAACCCCCGTTATGACGAGCTGGGTAAAGTGAAAAACTCAGAAAACGAATGTTGCAAAAAAATGAGTGATGTATTATCTGGTCACTGAATACCGAAACTTATCTGTACCGCAAGATGTAAAATGTATCTGATGCAAACGAGAAGACGTCAGTGATAAAATTTACGATGAAGTCAAATGACACGTATCTCTGAAAAGTGAAAAGCGCATGGCTGCGGCCGGAAACTTGTTTAGACCAAATATACATTGAATGAAAGAGGGAGCACCCATAAAAGAAGAGGTTACTTAGTTTTCTTGCTCATAAGGCATTGCTGTCGTACTCTGAGAGGAGGCAGCAGATCGTTCGCACAACTGCCCTAATAGATAATTTCTCGGGCGCAATGAGGTGCCCAACCCGCTCTGGCGAGTCAGAGCTGAGATCATCGTACTGACGACTCGAATTGCTGGGTCACCAAGGCCTCCACTCTGAATAAATACACAATATTATACACTACGACATTTGCTTCTTACAAAGGTGATTAGTCACCTCCAGGGAGACGCATGACTTTATCTACATAACTCAAAGAAGTAACAGTTTCTCGACTCATACGCGCTCGATCTCTTACTATGATTCTAAAAATTGTCATTTCTCTGAATACAAACGAGAAATAGCATTCGACAGCCTGTCCTTAAGTTAACCCTGCTCGCTACGTAGCGAGTCTATGTTCAGCACAGTGAACAAATAATGAAAAATTAAATTTCCAAATGTCAGATCAACTGAAAATACACTCAGGCAAACAGTAACAAACGTCAAAGCTTTTGTCGAAGTACCGTTAGTGGTCCCAGCCAGCGCCCAAGAAACAATGTATAACATGTGTGGTGGCAGCGACACATTGCCTCGAAACGATCTATACCCTCCATAAAAGAGCAAATGGCCTGTTGTGCCCAGCACCTACCATCGATCTCCTGACAGAGTACGACCACGTACAATGTACGGCATGCTCTTGCCAGACGACCTGTGCCCCGTACACACATGCCTGCGAGAAGCGTGTTGAGCGAGTTGTTGTTCTGTCGTTTCTGTTATTTTTAATCGTCCAGGAAATTTGTTCGCACGCGACGTGAATATTTCACAGTTTTTCATTGAAGTCCTGGAATAAGAGGGTCTGAGGCAGATCGTAAACGTTTGCGTCCGCGATGTCTATTTGCTGTCATGTGCTAAATTCGTGAGTCAATCTGTCATCCTTTATTGTTCGTATAACCATCAAACGACATAGTGACTGGCTTACAAAATGTTGCGGCAGCATAGATCGTTTTTGCTCAATTACCGATAGCCTTGCGATGAAAATTACGTAGTAATTTCGCCGTATTTTAAGACACAGACTCGGCAAATATGATCAACGTGTAGTGGGCGCAAATTGAAGGCAGCAGTGCAGGGACCGCCGAACTCTAAAAAGAAATGGTGGCCAAAATCAGTGTGCTACTGTGGGCATGCAACTTTAGCCGTGATGTAAACAAAGACTCATTTAAAACACGCATGGTAGCGGGAGGTCAACAACGGGCTAGAGACCAGGCAAACAACACTCATGGACTGATTGCTTCAACATCAATGAACCTATAAAAAAGTCCGACGGTGCGCCTCAAAATAAGTGACGTAATGATCACAAAACTTCCGCCACGGAGTTATAAAAATATGTATTGCCTGATGAGTTATCCCTCACATTACTCACACTATTCAAAGCCAACCATCTGGTAATGTGCTAACCAAAGCCAACCAATGCATGTACACTCACCTATGTGGTGGGGGTCCGTGGAATTTGGAGGTAATCTACTGAAAGTTTGCATAATCTGTCATGATTCCCAGCGCTCGGATTGCAGATGATTAATGTTATGATATTTTCAATGATGAAGTGATCCAATTTCACTGTTTTCAAACAGTGCTGTATCCGAACAAAAATATGTTCCTACTCTCTGCAAGAGAGGTAAATTTTTATTCGATTTCGAGTATCACGGAAAGATGATTCAGCATTTTTCTTCATGAGCAAATTTGAAAATAATTGAAACGTGAGGGTTAATGAATACTGTGACCCAGACTCGAGACTGAGAAGTAAATTTCGACTTTCATCATCGATCAAACAATTTGCTACTGTTCGATTAAATACATGTCACATTTTTGCCGGGAAACAATTCGGGCACTTTACGAATCTATTTAGGGAGAAATTGGAGGTGCTTTGAGGCGGGCGATGGTGCAAATTTGCAATAAATGTATTGAGTCTTGGTCGCGATATTTCACCTTAACACTTGAAGTGTTTTTTTCCGCCAATTAAACTGTATTCATAGCAAATACATTATATGTTACAACCGAGGGTCTTTCTGATGGTATGCGTCGATATTGTCAGCTGTAAAATCGAATTGAATACCATTTTATTTCAATTTTAATTATCAATAACCAAGGTTGGGCCTGGATGGTTAGATCCGCACTTCCGCGGGTTGTACAGTACAGAGAAATTGTAGAACTGGGATAGGTTACAGCACTCAAAAGAGGGGAGGACCATTTAACATGGACTGTAGAAAACGGGGAATCTATGCACAATATGTGTTCCCACACCAGATCCCAAACAAATAGAAACCGTACATTAAAATTTTGAGGTAGAAAAAACAGAAAAGAGATAGCGAAGAGGGTGTGAAAATTGAAGGAAGTAAAGTGTCCATTGAAAAAAAAAGTCACGAAGGCCTACCTATAGCTGAGGTAGCCTAACAGTGTCCCCCTGGCGTCGCCAGTTTACAAAGCGTACGATAGACAAACATAACTAACCTAACTCTGTTGACTCTCCTATCTGCCCCCTGAGGCGCATTACAGAAAAAGCCTTGTACCTCCGTGGATCGCGGTGGGGATCGGCATGCTCTGACGCAGGATGTAGTGTGCTGTGGTGCCGGACTAAAGGACGGTCTAGTCATTATCTCTTTGTTTGCGGTTCTCGACAGCTGTGTACGGCATTTATCTTTGCTCTGGTGAAATAAACGTTAAATTTGCCCCCTAAGCACGTTTTACGTTTGCCCGAATAACATTACTAACAACTTTTCCACGATAGTGCAGGAGACTCTGGATGTCTCCAGACGACGAGTCACCATAAAAAGGTAAGCAGGAGTTAGGAAAAGTAGGTCCTGCTCCATAATTTACGGCAAAAAATGAGCAAATAAGGCAAGCTCGAGTTGTGGAAGACAAGGCACGCTGGAGTTGGGGCAGACAAGGCAGGCTGGAGCTGGGGCAGGCAAGGCAGGCTGGATCTGGGGCAGATAAGGCAGGCTAGAACTTAGGCAGACAAGGCAAGCTGGAGCTGGGGCAGACAAGGCAGGCTGGAGTTGTGGCAGATAAGGCAGGTTGGAGTTGTGGCAGATAAGGCAGGCTGGAGCTGGGGCAGACAAGCAGGCTGGAGTGTGCTGCAGATCGAAAGAGACGTGATGGCGCCACCAGGCCCCCTTTGCCTGCCCCTGCGCCTCCCCCTCTTCGAGTTTCTCCATTGCCTCCTCCCCCCTCATCACCGAGCCCCCACTCACACCCGCCTTATAACTCGGTCGACCCCGCACGTCATCTGAGCCTAGTCAAAAACGGGAGCATTTCTAATAGGTTTTCTTAAGCTACTTGATAGAATGCATGAAGCGTATAATCAAATCTCTATACTCTGGGCGGTGAACTTCATTACAGAAAAGTTGTTTCACTTTTAAAGAGAAAAGAGTCTGAATTGTTTATAGTAGCTGGAGTGGATGAGTTTTGTAAACAGATGTAAACAATTTTATCCATCAAGTTTTGCGAATTTTGGCATTCTGCTCCCAATAAGCTCTTCATCCTGTTTCATATATGCATCCCCGAGCAGGAATCCCTTCCCTCCCTCAACCCCTCTCCCCACAGCGCCTCCAAGCCCTTTTTTCTCCTCACTCATCCCTTTGTTGCCCCCCCNCCAGCTCCCACAAAGCAGACAAACAAACAACAAACCCGTCACAAAGCGCGGCGATCTCAACAAGAAAGAAACACTCCCGCACCAACAAATGCGTGAGATCCAAAAGCTTTGGCTGCAAGCGCAAAAAATTCCCCAAAACGAAGCAAAATGTTCCCAAAGACCAAGCTCTCCCAGAAAGTTCCCCAAAGCAATGTCCGCATGCACGAAAAGACTCCCAAAAAGAATGAGTGTCACGTTGCCAGGCAGCGCCATGGACGGCGGCTAGCCACTTCCTCGTTCATTTATGAGCTGGCCGGACTAAGTTATTGTCTCTTCACTCATGGCGTTCAAACAATGACCTCTTTTCCAAACTGGTTCAAAACTGCGTCGTGTGTTTTAAACAAATGTCGCTGTCAACAATAAGTGCATTGAGTCCTGTTCGATTACAGTACAGTAGGTCACTTGTTTGTTCTGAACGGGCACCATGGCGCACTGGTTAGCGTGATAGCCTCACAGCCGGGAAGTAAGGGTTCGACTTCCGTCTCAGGCACTGATTTTCACGTAACCACAGAGTGCTTCCCTTGGAAAAGGAAGCTTAAACCTCATATTCCTCACATGGCTCACGCGTCAGTAGTTGTAAGGCATTGAAACCCTACAGTAAAACGTGTTGAAATAAATAATAAAGGTACTTTTGGACGACGTTAGGGGGGAGGGCGATGGAAACGAAGCTAACAATGCGTTGTCCGGCAATCGCGCTGGCTAGTAGCTGGTGAGACAGAACTGAACGCGTCTCCTCAGTGTGATGTTGAATTTCCTAGTTTCCTGGGTTCCTGCTTTCAAAGACCAATCAAAGTTGAGAAGCTGATTTTTCATTTTTAATCTGAATGATTATACGATTTTTCTTCAATATTACAGATTTACTGAAGATACGACTGGTCCCGCAACGTATAATTTTCTATTAGAGGAGCTTTTAGGCATTTCATACCTTTTTGTGTTAATATGCTAAATGTTTTTACCCTGTTTTTTTATTTATCATTAGGCTACCTACCAAAGCAATTTAGTTTTCCATGCAACGGTACTAAAAATTGAAGCTCATTGCCGTCTCCCATGCGTGGAGGAAGCACACTGCTAGCATTCACAGCAAATCTTGAATCTTACTTCTTATCAAGGTACTGACTGCGATTATTGTTCAAAGTATTGCCTTATATATTAACAGACAATTAAGTCACCACGCTTATTGTACGTGAATTGATTGAAAGTTCAAGTATGTTATAGAGGGTACGGCTTTTCATTGACTAGACATTACGAAATTCGTAAAAACAAAATTTAATTTGATCATTTCAATCAATTCTTTAGTTGAAAAGTGTTTTATACTTTAAGGATAGTGCATTTGATTCTATATACATATTCTAAAGGATGCATTACAAGTCACATAACTTATTTTGACCTACAAGTAGCTATAGTTCAAAAAGTCCTATGAAATTGTTCAAGAAATTCATGCCTGTAATTTTTTTACTCTTATAGCTCTTGTGGTGATAAATTGTTGAAATTGTTCAAATGTTTGATTAATTTTCAAACGAGTCGCGAGTTCCACATGATGTATGCAATAAGCTGCGTTGCTGCAATATATATTCATTCGCCACGACTTATTGGACAGGATTCCTCAGTGATGATTAATTCATCAGAGTTTATTTACGAAAATTTATTCGACAGGATGTATGAACAAGAACTCCTAAGCCGAGATCTAATAGACAAGATTTGTTAGTCCTAATTCGTTGGTCTAGATGCAGGTACAGGATTCGTTTGTTAGGATTTAGTATCAGGATTTAGTATCAGTATTTAGTAACAGTATCAAGATACTGACATCCGCCAGCCAGCATTCACTAGCCCGCATTTATCAGCGAGGATAAGCTGGGCATAAGTTCATTAAAACACTCTCCCGTAAATGAGCGGGTGGCGCACCCCGCGGAACCGTCCCAGAGATCGGACCTGTGGACATGGGACGAGGGAGACTGGCATCCTTTGATGAATTGTCTACCTTAGTTTAGCGAACACTAGCCTTGTGGACATTTGATGTAATGTCTACCTTAGTTTAGCGAACACTAGCCTTGTGGACATTTGATGTAATGTCCACTCTATTTTAGCGAACACCAGCCTTGTGGACATTTGATGTAATGTCCACCTTATTTTAGCGAACACCAGCCTTGTGGACATTTGATGTAATGTCCACCTTATTTTAGCGAACACCAGCCTTGTGGACATTTGATGTAATGTCCACCTTATTTTAGCGAACACCAGCCTTGTGGACATTTGATGTAATGTCCACCTTATTTTAGCGAACACCAGCCTTGTGGACATTTGATGTAATGTCCACCTTATTTTAGCGAACACCAGCCTTGTGGACATTTGATGTAATGTCCACCTTATTTTAGCGAACACCAGCCTTGTGGACATTTGATGTAATGTCCACCTTATTTTAGCGAACACCAGCCTTGTGGACATTTGATGTAATGTCCACCTTATTTTAGCGAACACCAGCCTTGTGGACATTTGATGTAATGTCCACCTTATTTTAGCGAACACCAGCCTTGTGGACATTTGATGTAATGTCCACCTTATTTTAGCGAACACCAGCCTTGTGGACATTTGATGTAATGTCCACCTTATTTTAGCGAACACCAGCCTTGTGGACATTTGATGTAATGTCCACTTTATTTTAGCGAACACCAGCCTTGTGGACAGTAAAATGGAGGAAATGATAGATCATAAATGATTTTTAAGAAAGGATTTTGCTTACGGAAGTTAAAAAATTGCGGTGGTGTTTCGTTAATGGAATATAAGAAGGGATGCTACTCGTTCCAGTCAGTTCTGATTATTCGAAGAGTGATGTACTCTCAGTGTTTAATTTCAAGGTTCGAGGTCCAGGTCTGCAGAATAACCAGAAGTTGAAAGCTGACGAAGAACTCCAAGCCTTGTATGCCCTGCGGAAAAAGTTTATTAATAAGGGATGAATAAACTGTGAGCGTTCTCCCCCATCCGTGTAGTGAAAGGAATTGTCCTAATTATGTGATATTAACCCCTCTCTTTCTGAGCCTCCGATGCGCAAACAGAGATTCTCTTCTGTGGTGAGTTTTTCATGGCGCAGAGTTTCTAGCGTTCAAGAAAAATAAATCGTGGATGTGCTGGAAGAACTAATCAGCATCGCTAAACAGGCAGATTAACTCACTCCAGCCCATGATTTCTTAAGTATGAACAGCAGTGTTGGCTTCCGTTATGTTTAAAAAAAAAAAAAAATTATAGCCAATGTTAGGGACTTCTGCAATAAACTTGATTTTCATCAACTAAACGACAGTTAAAATTAAAGCTAAAATTAGACGGCCCTGCAAATTTTGACAGTATCTGAGGCAAACAAGGGTTCAGATTGATGAAAAGTTACAGTTAAGCTGTCGCTAAATTTACATTTCCCCAAGCCAACGACAGTTTCAAGTCAGAGTCAAAGTGAAGCAATGGCTTCTGTTCTAATCAGCTTGAGAAGATCACGCTTGGAAGTAATCGACAGAAGCGTCCACCTGCTGAGCTAGCAACGAAAACAGAGCTCAAATTTCTTGTTTTTTTTTGCGATAGAGACAGTTGTGAGATTCTATGAAGTGGCCCATACTCCCAAACGCTTGCTGTAGATATCATGCAGTGATCCTATATTATGGACTTAAAGTTACTATGATGGATGCGAAAGCAAACCTCAGTTACGGTACTCACCCAGCCGTGAGGTATCCTATATCATGCGTGGTCAGACGTCACTAATATAACGTTAGCATACTAATAAGATACCGCGCATTTCTTTACCTAAGACATCGGAAGAATCGTCGCAGAAGTATGGCAATAAGGACTCATTCAGCTGCACATAAGGGCCCAAGGCGCCATAAGATAGCGGTCTTGCAGACCCAAAATCAATGAAAAATGCCGAGTTGCGGTTCCTTAACCACCAGCCCCGCGGCCCATCCCACTCCATGACATCGTAAACTGGCGCTCATTACCAAATAAATTCTCACGGACCCCTCTCTCTCGTCCCACGCATGGTGTCTCGAGGTACACTTTTGTGCCTCCCCCGTTTGTTCAGGGAGCGGAATTTGCCGGACTCGAACCTTGGTTGCATTCATCCCTCGCTTGATAATTCAAGCCTGTCGTCGCTCGAGACTCGCTCGAGGCTGCAACTCAGCGGCCCGAGCGCAAAAAATCCATCTTCAAGCATATGCACAAATATGTACTGAAGGTCTAGCAGCATCCGTAATCAGAACATCGATGTATATATATATATATTTAAAGAATATCCTCAGCTATCTGTTTTATCGAGAATCATAATGAACATTAATTTTTTCTTAGACTCATGCAAACAATGAAGAGAAGAAGAAGCTATATTAACGAATATCTTTCATGGTGAAAGTTTCAGAAAAGAACGATTCCTTCATCAGGGCTAAAACGCGCTGCTAGAACGGTAGACAGCAAACTATAATTATACTGAATACAAAAACAAAGAAGCATGTATTGTACTAGAGAACTTCAAGCTAAATTGGGCAAATTTCATCAATGAGAGGTTATGTAATATCGCATACACATAACACGATGATAGTTACAGAAGCACTAGAGAATATGCATAAATAACGTTTTTCTATGACCACTATACTTAATGACGCAATAAATGTTCCTTCCAAACTTGTCAAAGCAGGCGACATCAGTTCCTTGTGCCTAACAGAGGAACAGTCCCGACAGAGCTCAATATTTTTCCCGTCAACAATGGAGCCGTCTTTTTCCCGTCATTAATGGAGCCGTCTTTTTCCCGTCAATAATGGAGTCGTCCTTTTTCCGTCAATTCTGGATAAAACATTCTAGCCCTCCACAAGCAAGAAAATCTCCCAGGACGTCATTTCTTCCCTTGTCCGTGTCCTCATTTGCCGGAAGAATCCGCTCTATGCTCTCATCCGAGCGGACGTTTTGTGCCCATCAAAAAATCCGATTGCTCTCTGGCTAACATTATTGTTGCTCTCTGTTGTGGCCGCGAGGTCAGGTGCGCACTCACGATGTTGTGTTCCAATACAACGCTTTTCTGTATGTAATCTTTAAGCAGCCCTTAATGCTGCTTAAATCTACTCCGATTTTTTTCAATCATGAGTGAACTCGGAAACGCTACTGTACTCTTTACATCTCTTGAGAGATCGTACTTAGTATGCACAAATACCTAGAAGCATCAAAATAAATAATATGATTCAAAATCAGTTTAACAATAGTTTTTTCGATGCATCAAAACGAAACTTGTATTCAAAGTGCATACACGTTCTGTTCGAGTGAAATTTTCAAACCGGTTATGCAAACCGGCAATGTCCTCGTCGGAGCTGGTGATTTGGCGTTGCAGGCGTTTGAAATTTGAAACCATCTAACCTTCTCTCCGCACCGCTCGAACAAGGCTTAGGACTTCTACGAGGAGTTCTATCCTAGTTCATGATTACAGGCTTCAATCTGGAATAATTTTTAGATAATTTTAGGATGTTGCTCAGGACTGTCGACAAGGTTCTGTCATCCACTTAAGTATGAAAAAAACGACATTAGTTGTATACCTCTTACATTGTGCACGTCGTTAGTATAAGTACTATGACGGGATATTCTTCACCAGCTGCTTGCGGTAAATCTCATATTGATATGGCCTGCATAAAAACATCAATCCCACCTTGTAATAACTAGTAAACGCGCCCGGCCAAAAACGGCGGACAAATGATATAAAATTCTTATGATGCCCTTTTTTTAACGGATACACTGATATGAAACAATTTTATTTCCAGTATCACTGGTTTCAGTATCACTGGTTTTCTGGTTTTTGACTTAATGATTACCTCGAAGACAGATCGTTACTTTCCTCTGTAACGAGCCTTCTTTCATTAAAATTCATTTACGAAATAAGGTTTCTTTATTTTTTGATGTCGAAGGATATGAAACAATATTCGACTCTTATCTTGCCGACGATTTTTTGATCAGGAACTTAGTTTTTATGCCTGTGACAACTGCGCGGGATTGCTCAATGTTAAGAAGAAATGTGAAAACTATTAGAAATTCAAGCTGCACCTATCTTATCTTTTATTCCGATGAGAAGTCAATTTCCCTATTCAAAATTTATTTTAGTTCATTTTGTTCGAGTTATCTGAGTATCCAATGAAGTAAATTAAATATTCGGCTTATTTTCCGTAGACTAATGAAAAAACCTTTGAACAATGGGTTTACGCACTGCTCAGCAGCCCCCTCGGTGGGCATGTATGATCTGCAAGCTTTGGTTCCATGATTAAATACCCTTAAATTGAACAACATCGTGCTATAGAAGCTTGAAAGTCCTCAGCACTATTCTTAGAAGTACTGACATAGGCTTAAAATTATTTTCAACAAGGGAGTTTATTCCTTCTGAGACCAGCCTGAAATTTATATTCTAAAATTTATTTCTAATGCAAGAGTGAACCGCAGGCCACGGGTGAGCTGTTGGGATAATACATGTGCACTATGTTGGTGTGACCATCAGTATGTGGCTTGAGAACTATGTTACATCCACTAGCAAACGCTATTACACTATGTAGCTGAAATGGCTGGATAAATGATATTAAATTCTTAAGATTCATACTTACGGTAACTCTGAAATGAAATAATGTTATTTTCAGTATCACTGATACGGACTGCCTTGTCTGACAGTTAAGCTATTGGTTTAAGAATAAGGACCCTGGAATTCTTCCCTATTTAATGCCATAAGAACGTGACAGACCGACGGACGAATGGAAGGACCAAGTAGGCAACACTGAGCCATCCAACTATAAAATAATAGCCAAGTGTTGCTTTCTTAGTCCTTCCGTCCATCCGTCCGTCAGTCACGCTCTTAAGGATTTAGATAGGGGAAAATTCCAGGGTTAGACGTCCGCAAGGTCGTCCACGTACTGTGGCCGCACTACGAGAGCAGTTGATGCAAGTGTGATTTAAACTCGACCAGGTGTACGTTATGGCACTTGTAGACCTGATGCCACGCAGAATTTACGCTATTATTCCTGCTCGAGGAGGTCCTAACCCATACTAGCAGCAGGTGATTAATTTTTGTCCGGAGAACTAACTTTTGCTTTTCTGTGCCAACTGTAAGTGACTGCAAGTTCATCGATCGATATACCTTTTATACCAAGTACTTTGGTTTAACTTCCGATCAATAACAATTTTTCCTTTCCTTTTCCTTTCTAATCATATTCACTTTTTTAAATCTCCCCTTTTATTATTAATGTATGTAGATGTAACTAACATAATATAAAAAAGTCAGTTCCTCAGGACAGTGAATGTATCTAAATTCTTATTTTCAACCTTAATTTGAAGGTGACAAGAGCATTTCTTTTCTCGGAAGACTTTAATTTCCTTACGGCTAAACTAGGGACATCATCCCTGTGATCAACACGCTGCGGTGAGGGCAAACTGGCGACGCTCGCTCAGTTAAAGACGCACACCGGCTCCTCCACAGCCGCGTTAGGTCGTACTTCACAACGGGTGTATTGACACTGGACTACCGGTCACAGCGGGTGTATTGACACTG
>VOMN01094725.1:0-13608 GCA_014899125.1 Orchestia grillus
GAGGACTGGCCTCATCACTCATCGTTGACTCCTAGAAGGAGCACGCAGTTTTAGTTTTAAATAAACGGCCCTTAACACAAGATCTCATTTTATCTAGAACAATGGTAGAATTCGACTATTGTATTGCTTTTAATAACACATTTGTTCCCAAATGAAGCACTCATAGCAATATCTATCGCCGAACACCGCAAAGGCTCAGCTTTTACTGCTCCTCAACAAAAAAAATTATGATTTTTTTATATATTTAGGTCCCATTGCAAGAATGTAAATTCCTGCTCCAAGTCTTCTTACATTCAACAACACATCAGAAATAGAATGATAGTTTATTTGCTCAGATTCTATCGGTTATTAATCCGATTCCTTTAAAAATAAAATGTTGGCATTGAAATTCATACGTTACAGAATAATGTTCATGCGCTTAGTTATAAAGAACAGCATGTTTACAACGCATTTCAAAATCGATGTTTCTTTTTTCTGCGAGAACTTGATGAAAGAAAGAGATCTCACAGCTCTCAAAATCTAAAAGAGGGAAGAAAATATGTATGAGAAATGAATGCCTTATTCAGCTCACGTATTCTAAATTCGAGTGGCATGCTTGCGTTTGGCCTCCCGAGAACTGAGGATCAACCCTTTACGTCTGTATGAATTTCAACATCCACTTCCGTAAGGAGGATCTTAGTTTTCCGTAACAGGCTAAATGCCACCTTATCCATTTATACATAAGGCAGCAGGTAGTCTTCCTGCACTGCTAAATGCAACCTTGTTGTAAGAGAAATGTAGAAGTAGAAGGTTGATTGCGGACGCAGCACTCGCGCAGTGGGGGACCCCGTGAACTTACACTTCTCTATTCATATAGACAGTATCATCGAAAGAATAACTGATAGGTCAATAATATTAAATATCATATTAGTATTTAACTATTTCCTGCAGCAATTTCTTACATTAATTAAACAAAATTTGTCCGCAATTTTTACAGAAGGACTGAATCCTTTTTGGAAACTTTATCAGATAAAATACAAGGTGCAGTTAAAGGTAGTTCTCTCTGATAGTTGAAATCTATATTTTCAATGAGGCTTTATAAATATTGAAATCTTATTCAAGTATAACGCTTAATGAGAATTATTATCGGATCATTATTTAACACAAAATAGCATTATCCTCCACCTTTGCACCTTTAGCGAATTATCGTGAAAATTTTCGCAGCAGTGATCGTTGCATGCACACGGTCACTGTCGATCACACAGACCGTGTGAATGCACCGCCGGCTTTTTCTGGGAAATTCTTTAATGAGATACAATTCTTTATGAACTTACCTCCAGCTTGAAGTTTTAGATGACCACCTCCGACGAAAGTTGCTTCTGTAAAGACTTCTTGCAGGTGACCGCGTGTTCTTTTATACGACGGTGTATTAGAGGCAGTCCTGGTCCGAAATAACGGTAAAACACACAGACGTGCAATGCAAAGTGGCTTTTGCATACACTTTTATCCAAAGAAACTTACGTCTAAGAAACTTACTTAGAAACAAGTCGCTGCACTTGCTGAGAGGTTGCCAGTTGATGAGAGTGGTGTCGTCGGCCGACATGTTTTGGAAGCTTGCGTTCCTTCAGAAACAGCTCTGCGCCACGTCTCCCCAGATGATGTGAACACCCCTGCCTCATCTTCTCGTCAGGTTAACCTTGCGCTACTTGAAACGTTAGGGCTTGTATGAGAATGTTCGTTCAGATTTTTTGTGCCATCCAAATGAAACAATCACCAGTGATAAAGGTAGAAAAATAGGTACTCAGTATCAACCCGCTTGTAACGTTCATAAATATAAAATTAGTTAATACGTAAGTGCTATTTTCGTACGACATAAAATCTGACAAAATGAGGAATGATATGGGACACTTCGTTCAATGTGGCATGATGAAAGGTACTTTTTAATTGCACCTGCTTAAAATACTTCGCAGTCATTTTTCCATCTTACGCTTTTCCTTTAGCTTATCAAAATTTTCAGGTAATGTTTCTTGAGAATGTTTTACGTTTGCCAAAATCAGTGGTGTCAAAATAAGAGTCTTCACGTTAGGCACTCCAGACAGTTTTTTCCCTTCTTTTAGAATAATTTAGCTCTGCAAAAAAACATACGACGCCTGGAATTCCGACACTAATTAGTAAAACTCGTGTAGTGAATAACAAAATATGTACGTGTTTCGTTTTGATATACCTGCATTTACGTGAATTGAAAATAAATAGAAAAATATCTGCTTTCCAATATTCATTTCAAGAATATGAGGCAATTAGTGTGAAAATTTATTCGTTGTGTACTTTGGATCACGGAGATTTTCAGTGCCCAAAAAAAAATCAAGAAGAATGTTGTTACGAAGGGAATCTATGAGAAAAGAGCGACGAACACTCCTATTTATGATATGAAGTTCAAGTTTAACTCCCCGAACACTGCAGGGACGCCGTAACCCAAGCCCAAAAATTTTCCCAATGCTGCAATACTGTCAACATTTCTTGATGTACGGGACTGTCGAGACTTTCTTCGATATTTATTCAGATTTACCGCTGACACGTTATAACAATCTTCGTTAGACACAAAAAACGTTTGATGAGGCTTGATCCAGTTCGAACGACTACTTTTCTGTGTTCAGGTTACTAAGGTTAAAAATTTTTCTCCTAACGTATGCCGACGAATAAATTATAACACAGAATTGTCTGCATATTAGGAGCACGATCGCATAGTTTACGCGCAGTCACCTTACTATCATTAGAAATAAAATCTCATTACCGTCCCACCGCATAGCCCACTTTTTCCACGGTAGGGAGATTTAAGTAATCCTTAAGTAATCTTTAGGTAAAAGCTGCGAGCCATAAGCAATCTCGCAGCAGCTGCATGACAAATATCTGAGGCTTAAGTGCTGACTCATCTGGCTCAATGGGTTCGTTTGAGCTTATAAACAAGAAAGGGTTTGTTTAAAACTCAATTTGATCTCACGACGACTACGATGCTCTGTTATTCCAAAGTCAGTGTTCCCTGAAATTTTTTTTATCAAAAATAAGAGAATCAAATAAAATATCAGCTCTTTGTTGAATACAGAAACTTAGGTTCCAATATTTCTAGATTGTCATGTTAATTCGTCGATCAAGTGTATTTTTTTTAAGAGCTAACACAGAGTTTCAGTAAGCTACCGCTGGAGCACGATGGAAATTATCAGTTAGATACCGCTGTAGTACAATGGAAATTGTCAGTGAGCTACCGCTGGAGCGCAATGGAAAGTGTCAGTTAGATACCGCTGAAGTACAATGGAAATTGTCACTGAGCTACCGCTGGAGTACAATGGAAATTATCAGTAAGCTACCGATGGAACACATGGAAATTATCAGTACGCTACCGCTGGAGTGCGATGGAAATTATCAGTATGCTACCGCTGGAACACAATGGAAATTGTCAGATACCTTTGAAAATTTTGTCGAAGTATTCCCCCCTTTACGTACGAGAGTGAACAGTAAATTAAGAAAAAGCTTAAATGCATCCCTGAATTTAGTTTTACGAGGGCGTTATTGCGTGCTAGACGAATGCTGTTGCCATGATCAATTGTTCAGAAATTTTTAATATAAAAAATTTACCTTATTGGTGTTCCTTGCTTCTACATGTTTTGTGCTCAAACTATTGGCCTGCTGAAATTCTATTTTAGAAGTTTCTCCATGGAGTTTGAGTAAACCTTTTTAAATCATCCGAATTACTTTCGCGAATTATTATACCACATGTACATGTACTGCTCAGTAGTACGTCCATATTTTCATCGACTACAGACAGTCTACCTTTGAAAATTAAAAGAATGGCAGCTACCCATTTTCTTTCTCTCCATGGCTTCTGTCATCGAACTGTCAAATGAAACGAAGCGAATAATTCATCATTTTTTGGCATGGCGGTAAACTGATAAAAGTGCGTTCATTTTCGCTCACAGCTTTAGTAGTTCATCATTCGATTCACCCTGAAGGATATGACAACGAAAATTTTCTAACTCGTTTTGCTTTCACTGTATCAATATTACCCGTAAACAGCGGTAAAGTAGAAACGAAAAAGATACTAAATTTGAATTTCATTCGCTCAAAAATAAGAGATTTGAGATTCAGTTTCATTTTCATATACGTACATACTACGCACAGTTTAGAATCCTAGATCTGGGAATGGAAGACAAAATCTGAAATTTTTAACTGACCATCAGGTGCAAACATATACCTTTCAAACGTTGAGATTTTATACAATTTCTACAATACCTGTGTGTGTCCCAAGAGTGAGGGCTAACGGTTCTGCTCCCGTGCTCCGCAAAGTTAACGCGAAGGTGTCGCCATTTCACGCCGATGTGTTTACGACCAATGAAAGCAACTAAATCTCTAAAAAGCAGCTCGCGCCTCACTCAAGACGATATTTGCGCCTATAAAATCATCTAATTGTCTAATTACCTACAAGGCTGTCACGTGACTTGAGTCCATAAAAGGATTCTTCAAAAATACATACATGTCACCATCGAAGTCTTTCTTAGGGGTAAAAATAAAAGATAAATATGAACATCAGAAACAAACTTCAATGCGTCAAAAAAGAATTCTGTTGCTTAACTTCGCAGAGAAATTGAATTGAGCCAAAATAAAATTGTATTTTTATAATGATTTTTCGTGAGAGCTCAGCATACCTACGAATTCTATGAGAAAAATTAGGCGTCATAACCTGAACGCCGATTTAGCGCATGTTGAAATAACTGGACTGCACAGGAAGGTCGGGTACAGGTAGGGAAGCACAGGTGCCTTCAAGACCACGACAAGGTATCGTAATCTGAGCCACTTCAGTTGCGTGAGGAAGGGATAAAATATAACCTGTTGAAAACGCTAAAATTCTATTTATCGATTTACTTATTTATTTAATTGTTAATTCTATTTCGAATTCAAAATTCGTGGTATGCGTTAAAAATTTGTGTACGATAGATATAAGTTTTTACGCTCATGAGCGGCTGTATTGTATGCATATATATTTGTTTTAATGTTATATTTTTTATTTACAATGATTTAGTATTCAGACATAAAGTCCTTACATATAGAATAGTAAATTAACCATATAAATTGAAAGTTCAATGGAAATAAACATTTTTGTTCAAAAAATAATAATCGGTAGATGTATAGGAGATATTCTATGAACTGAAATTCATGACCTAGCGCTATTAGAATGGGTCGCAAAACTTTGGTACCGTAATATGCTGATGCTGTATTACGTCAGCATGCACAACCCTCACGAGATAAAATTCATCAGCACCTAAGTGCATAAACGTAACTCTTTCTCCACAACTGCGCCAGATGCCTGTACGTCATCGCGAAGAAAGACATCGATGGTCATAATTAAAGTAGAAAACAAACAGCTCTACATGCTGAAGCTCGCTCAATAAAGAGCATGAGGGCTGTCTTCCATTTACTGCGAAAGTGCTTTTTCTGACTACCATTAGTGTCAGGAATGCAATGTTTTTAAATGGCGCTCTTTTTTGCGCTTTTTGTCGATCGAGGCTCGGAGTTGAACGGGGGACTTTAAGTGAGCATCGAGCGAGCTTACCTTCGCGGGCTAAACTTAGCTCGCGGTCTACCTCTCAGCACCTACTGGAGAACTTCAGGAGCTGAGCGTGTTGGCGGTAGTGGTGCTGCAACGAGGTGATAGAGATGGTAACATGGCGGTAGGGATGCAGCAACATGGTGATAGGGGTGTTAACATGGCGGTAGTGATGTAGCAACATGGTGATAGGGGTAGTAACATGGTAGTAGTGGTGCTGCAACATGGTGATAGTGGTGGTAACATGGCGGTAGTGATCCAGCTACGAGGTGATAGTGGTGGTAACATGGCGGTAGTGATGCAGCAACAAAGGGATGGTGGTGGTAACATGGCGGTAGTGATGCAGTAACTTGTTGTTAGGGGTGGCAACATGGCGGTAGTGATGCAGTAATGTGTTGATAAGGGTGGCAACAAGGAGGTAGTGATGCAGCAACATGTTGACAGGGATGCCAAGATGGCGGTAGTGATGCAGCAACATGTTGATGGTAGCGACAATGTGAAGGTCGTGACGCATCAACATGATAATTGTGACAGCAATATCATACAGATGATATGGGACAACATGGCGATAGTGGGGGCACGACGACCTGGTCATAGCGAGGGGCAATTTCATAGAAGTGGAGCAATGATAAGGGTCATGTGATGCAGCAACTATCAACACTATCGCCATTCTATAGTGGTAGCCAAGTTGCCACCACTATCAACATGTTGCTTCACCACTACTTTAAGATAGTGGTGACAACATCGCTGATTTGGGAGAAACATGGTGATACTGGCATCAATATATTTGCAAGCCGAACTAGAGCAAAAATAGTACCACAAGATTCGTAGTTGCGTTTTGTTAGCTAAAAATAAAGTTACGTCAATCCCACGAGACACTGCTGTGACGTTTAGGTTATTTTGGCAAGGAGTAGGCGGGATAGAAACAATATAGACTCAATTGCCCTAAAGATGTTATACTGTTGCTGTGGAGGCAAGCGATCCTGTGGACTAAAATGGCGCTAACGATAGCTATATTAGGTTAACTGGTAGTATAAATGCGATAACTCTACTACTGGTGTAAAAATTGGGTTAGTAATAACAATTATATTAGTTTTCATTTGGATAACAATTCTTGGGCATAGTTGGCTACCGTCATGCCATAAAGGTTAATACCCGAATACCCCAAGCCATCACAGGGTACGGAATTTAACCACTCTCTAATACTTCAAGTTTACATATTTTAGTTACCTGTGAGAGTGCAACCATTTATTTACCGACGAAAGAAATAGGATAAAACAAAATTCACGAAACCATCGAGATTCTTGGGTACGTATTCAAAAACAACGAGACCAAAAGTATTAAAGAACACAATCGTAACAGTGGTACTAAAATAAAATTGTTTCTCGGGACATTTCCCTTGATTTTTGACTGTATTGGGACCCCGGTTGTTGTATACGACTATTCAGCATCAGCCTCAACAGAGTCGCAATAGGAGGCAAACAGGTTTAAAACTACGATGACTTTATGTTTCCTGAATTTCTTGATGTAGCGATTAGAACATGAACGGTTAAAATATGCAAATTATGATGAAGTGTTTATTACCCAAGGTGCGGTAGCTTAACAAAAAAATATATATTTCTAAATTGTGTTGTCTTGACACTTGATTTTTGGCTTGTGGCATTCAGGTATGGATGGGTTGCTTCCATGCAGATGTGGCGTGGTTGCCTCCTCTTTAGTTCGATGGCATTTTTTACTAGGTAAAGTTAGCCCCATAGTATCCTTGTAAAAAATGTTCAGACCATTCCATTTCAAAACTTTAAAGCCGTGGCGTTTTTAGTAGATTGTTCACATGAAAAAGTTTAAAGAAACAACTCTTTTAATTTCTTAGTAGTATTTACCAATGAAAATAAGGATACATTAAAATACTAACCGGAACTCAAAATACAAGCTGTGATGATTGAATTTAATGGAATGAAATTGACATACATTTCGATCAGGGCTGACATTGCGGCTGTTTTTAGAACGCCGATGTTGATTTTTTGCTCAAACTACACTTCATTTCAATGAATATAATTTTGCATTGCCGAAAACAAGCATTTATTTCTTCCTTATCCCTGTCTTTTCATTCATTCTGCGCTGCGCTCATTGCTTCGCTACTCTCAGTCGCAGTAAAAGATTGCGTCAGTGCCAATACTTTCTTTCTACAATCGCTCGTTGCCACCAGTTTCGTAATTTCAGGTAAAAAACGCATATGTTTCCTGAAAGTCTTAGTTCGTCACAACGTCCTTCAGGTATAGTACTTTGAAGAAAATGTCAATTTTTCTTCTTTGACTTACCTGCCTCTAGATTGTTAGTGTATTTTGAAACACGATTGATGATCGGTATCTGATGACAGAAGGAATGTTTCTTTACACAATATTGCATTATTTTACTAACTTCTACAGTCATGGGAGAATCCTACTTTTAAATTTCGTGATCTTGCCACACTTCATCTTCTTTCTTTTCTACGGGACTATTTCTCCCTAGTTTCCTTGGAATTTGCGTCTCAATTGCGGGACTAGAACATTTTAATTTATTCTTCTTTATCTTCTTAATGCCTAGGCTCCTGGGATTACCTTCCCTCTCTATACCTGCTGTGCCTAACGCACGCACCTCGTGAAATTTTACTGGGAAGACATGAAACTTGTTGAAGGTTTCATGTCTTCCCCTGCGGCTTTGTACTTAGGTCACGTAAAAAAATATCATCCATTTGAACGAAAGATTGTGTGTAATTTTCCTCTACTCGCAGAAAGGCTTTGAATGTGGACACAACCTTATAAAAAACTACGCTGTTTAACATATTAGAATATGAAGTGTAAGTGGTTACATCAGTCATTGAAATGAATATGACCTTTTTTTCTGTTTTCTCGCGGAAATTTTTCCAGTCTAATGACCATGGTCAGCCGTGTAATTTATTAAGTCCCTCAACGTATTACAATTGCAAGGTAAACTTCCTCAATAAACGTAAAAAATAGTTCAATTTTGAAAGACTTTCGGTATGAAAGCTGAAGTCACCACTCGCAGTATCTTCACCAACACATTGGGAGTTGTATGGTGTTTATAATTCTAACATGAAGTACTTGTGAGAACTGAACTGATCATTATCAAGGAAGTGAACAAGGAAGTGAAGTACTCGCCCAGATAATTCGCAGAAAATATTTCATTCCTGTAACCGAGTCTTAGCAGTTCGGTCGACGTCGAAGCGTAGCTGTAAATTATTTTTCACGAGCTTTGGGCCTCAACAAGTCTTAGATTCCTTAAATCTGAACAGAACCTCTCACCCCCGTAAGTCGAGTCGAGTCTGAACAGAAACTCTCACTCCGGTAAGTCGAGTCGAGTCTGAAGAGAAACTTTCATTCTGGTAAGTTGAGTCGAGTCTGAAAAGAAAGTTTCTTTCGAAAGAAAGTTCGAGTCTGAAACTTTCATTCCGGTAAGTCGAGTCGAGCCGAAGAGCTGGGTTGACGTGTGTGGCTGTGCGCGATTCCGTGACAACTACGTCACAAAACACAATTGTTGTTTTCCTCTTTATTACTAACCAGTTGATAAGTTCCTATGACTACAGTTACTTAACTCTAAGCATGGATCCACAATATTCGTATGCTTTTTACTTATGAAAAGGCCATGACCTAATTGACTGCATCTATGATACTACTGCGCACTTGAACAGAGCAGCACATATAAAATTTAAATTATTTTCATAGATCTGCGAGTTTGTTTCAAAGTCCTTGATGAATAATTTTATTGCTGAATTTTTCACCCTAGCGTCCATCATCATCCAAAGCCCTCGTGCTCCCCATCATATTTTTCCCTGGCAGACGCGGTCCGAGGTGGGCTCCTTTTAAGGCGATGTATTGGCTGGAGGAGGCGGATTTCCCCAGACGTCGTTGGTACTGTGCCACGTCTCCCGGGTGCCAAACACTCCTGTGGCTAAACTTGGCACACGCTGAGAGAATTTGGCACCCACATGCTACGTGACCTAAAAATAAACACCTTCCTTCGTTCACATACCGCTTTCAGGAGCTAAGAATTCATCCTTACGTCCTTTCGGTGGAGAAACTTCCAAGTTTTACATCCAATCCTCCGCTGGTGTCGTTTTTTTTAACTTGAGTATCGTTTATTTCTTTAATGATCATCCTTAGAAGAAGTCCACAAACTGCGTAATTGAATCAAGTCCTTGAAGAATAACCGTGCCCCACAACTCCCATTTCCCCACCCAAATTTCCCCCCCCCCACGCTTTAGGAGGAGGAGGAGGTCATCCGTCACAACTTTGGGCACGTATTTGGGCACGCAGAGATGCACGAGCCAAAGCCCACATCATCAAGGTTGCCAACCACTGCGACCAAGTCTGTAATACGATTTATTCAGTTTAAAAGTAGGTCTCTAGGAACGAACAGCACCGCCATGCGTATTCCGTTTCCCGTTCCCCGCATCAGCGGGAATAATTCGAGTCGAAAAAAAGTTTCTAGCACCGAAAATGAGCGATTTTTAAAATTGAAGGGGGACCTTCTGGCAACTCGAGGGCTGTACTGTTTATAATGCCCATAAAAGGAGCGGCCGTCGGTACGAGTCCCCCAACCCCGCTTCTGCTCATCGTCCCCCTCATCTTCTCGATCTGCAGCCCCCATTTTCGGTCATTCATGATGTTAATGGAACGTTCCTTTCCCGATTTTATCAAAAAAATTCATTTTCTCGCTAAAAATGCAATTTAATTTGCAATCTTGGTTTCAGATTAATTTATAATAATTTACAGCAGTTTCATTGAACTTAATCTATTTCAAGCATATTCGAAAAAATTCCTAATTCTGTAAAAAGAAATCCTTGCTTAAGTTACACCCCGTGAGGTCAGCTGGCCAGTTAGCTTGCTATGGCTGGACTCTTTTTCCCATAGAAAGCCTTATAATGGGCGAAAATGTTATTGAAAATAAATCTATCCCTAACTAATTTTTTCCCCGGAAATTTATTAGGATCAAAAGTTAAAGTGCTTCAGACACTTTACTAAAACGTGCTTTGGAAGGCCGATTCAGGGGCAGACTGTTCGGTCAAGGTACGCGTTCATAACAAAAAACACGAAGGTATGAATGAGAAATCTGCAGAAGAGTACAAGTTTTTGTAAATTCCTTCCTGTGCTGACGTGCTGCCCATAAGCCCATTACACCACGATGTCCATGCCACACATTCATCAACCTATTGCTTATTAACCTACTACTCTATATTGTCAATTCCAAAAAATGCCAGTATCTGCTGCCAATAAAAATATGTTCTATACCATTGTACATCCTCGATAAATTCAAACGTGCGCTACCTATGTAGAAGTCTACCATGGGTTCCTCGGCGTTGTACCAAATTATTTTTATGCACTCAGACACCAAGAAATTTATGTTCATTTCCAAACAACGGCGATCCCTGATCACATTCTTGAAATGATATCCTCGTTTTTAATCCGCACAAATTTGTTAATGTCTTAGCTGTCGGCGGTGAAATTGATTGACGAAATTCAAACAAAATCTTGTTCTACAGATCATGGTAAACCTATAAATAATAATTCTTGAGTCAATAGAAACTTGGTAAAATAAGATAACATGAAAATAGCACAATAATAGTCATCTTACGTGGGTGCTAAATACTTGTAATCCATACATGTAATACCTTTCCTAACAAGAAAAACCTAATTCAGGTTACCAGAACACGATAATTTCATTCTTGAAAACCAATTAACTATGCCACGTTTCTTTTTCTTTCAGAAGCGCCACCCAGATTTTCGAAGGTTGGCGCGGGACACACGAGTTGCCCTCAATATTCGGGAGGGGCGGCTGTGGCTGCCGGCGCTGGGCGGCTAAATGAAGAAATGGGCCCCTAAGCACCTCTAAAAACTTCCCTGGTGGCAAAAAAATTGTGAAAAGTGTTTAAGTTTTACTTGAAATTTTCTTAACTCTTTCAACTCATGAACATTTCGAAGCCCATTTTGAAAATGTAGTGGATATAAATTCTTGATAAAGGGTTGGAAAGCCTTTCTGAAACTAATGACGTGACGTACTCGTTTCTCGCTTCAATTAGGGATCAGTAAAAATAAAGCACTGTTAGAAAAATGTTCTACCAATTATTGCCCTCATGTTATAGTTATCACTTTGAGAAGATTGAGTTCCTAACCACTCATTCATAAGTTTTACTCGAGCGTCAAGTAGTTACTTCGCAGTACTTGTTTATTTAAGCGAAATTGTGGTTGTTCTAAAATGAGTTAATACATGTTCTCATTGCAAGTACATCGTTCAGAATAAATGGAACGAGTGTTGCTTACAACGAAACGCCCGCTCATCATTTTCAATCTCAGTAACTTAAACTGAGTTAGTAACTATTAAAAGAGTGTTTTAAAATTAAAAGATGATATTGATCCCTCATATGAATTGCAAAGTTAGATATTTTCTCATTTGGACGTCATTTTTTTGAAGCCTGATATTACTTTCATTTTTGGCTCAGTAGGGTTACTTCACTCAGAGTGTACACCACTCGTTAGTCAATTGAAACTCTGGGATAACGATCATGCAAGCATCTTTTGTTATCATATAATATCTTATCCCAGTACATCACGGGTACGTGCATTTTTGTGATAAATATTTCGATACGTAAGAGTTTTTCATGAAATGGAAAAGGACATAGCTGCAAATGCTGTAAAAATAAATTATTTCAACCCTTTGAAATTTTATTAGAAGGCAATTTAATTTTTCGTCAGAATTGAGGAAATTGACTCCACTTCTAACACACGTCTTGCACTTTTTCTGGCGGCTGATGTAAAAAATCCTACATTTTTCAGAACGAACACCTTCCAACCAAGTGTTGTAACTGTGCAGTGTTATTTGAGAAATTTTTGTACATTTTTTCCAATAGTTGTCAATTTTTCGAAAGAATTCGGGCAAACTTTTTTCAAAGGCGTGGGCTCGACAATCAGACAGCGGTGTCTCCTTATATGAGCATGGTCGAAAATTCACAAAAGTCTACGGAAAAACAGCCGAATATTTCAATATGAACCAAATTAGAACAGGACGGCGGCGCGCACTTCAGCGTAGGCGTTCACGTGAACTTGGAAGATAATAACTCATCTCTCATTGTCACATTTTTCTGAATCATTTTGATCAAATTTAAAGTTTTAGCATGGAACTTTACCTCGATTTTCCCTTTCATTTCTCATTTTCACTGCACATGATACCTAGCGAATGATATGTTTACAGTGAATTATGACTTTACCGTACCTTGGAATATAATTTAAGAACTCAATGCCTGAATTTAGTGATTTGGCTTCTCTTTAGCTCATCCTGAGGAGTGAAAATATCCGAATAAATATAATTGCAAATACATCTCTTCCAAAACACCATTTACTTGTACGTGTAATTTTCATCTGTAGATACACTAAAATATCCGTTTTGAACTGTTCAACCCCCAAGAGTATATTAATGTTTACTTCCACTGCATATTGCTAGAAAACAATCTCTTGTTAGCATTTGTTTGAAGGCAGGCTACAGCGCGTCGCCATATATGGGCTCGGCACACTTGGCGTGTTGTGAGTGGGGACGTGAGGTGCGAGGGGAAGATTCGGAGCAAGCAAGGGGAGAAGGGGAGGAAACTTTACAGGGGAATTAGGGAGCGTTGGCAAGGGAAGAATGGGGGCATACGAGGCAAATATGGCTGCGTTCGGCGGCGCACAGATTTAGCGGGAAAACCCACCAGCGTTCATGACGGTCACAGCGAGTTTTCTCCCTACCCTCGCGCATAGTGTAAGATTATTGAGTAAAAACTTGAAGACTGTTTGTTTCAAGAGTAGGTAACTAGCAGTAATGACTTTTTAAAATTTTGATCTAAGCTTATCAAATACATACAAAAATATTTAATTTGCAAATTAAATACTAACATTATCAGGTGAAGTTCATTTGTAAGTGATGATTAATTTTGAGGAATGAGTGACCTCAATATAACGTCAAAAATATACAGCGGGTGTAATGAATTTCCGATACTTGATCAT
>VOMN01094730.1:0-16755 GCA_014899125.1 Orchestia grillus
AGCTGGGTGGGCACCAGGTGAGCTGGGTGGGCACCAGGTGAGCTACATACGAGTACTGGCGGAGCTGTTTAAAGGGATCCTATTTTCTGTCAAGCTACCCTGTGTCAGAATAGTGTATAGTATAAAAACATTGTATATTTATGTACTTGTTCGGAAGAAATTTGAGTGAATTGCTTTCATTTGCATGCAAAATATTACCTATTAATTGGCAAAATACCATTGAAATTATCTTGCTAGGCTGTTAAGTTTTTGAAGATATTGCTATGTTTTTCTAAAACTCAAACTTTCAAATGTAGGTTCAGTGGCCAATTTTTAAAGCAGGAGGGCACCATGCGAGTGCTAGATTTCTACTGAGGAGGCTCCAGGTTCGAAACCAGTGAGCGTACTTTCACGGTGCCACGGAGTGCTTCCCTTGGGAGAGAGAAATCAAACCCTACATTCCTCTTCGTACTCAGGTGCTCTATCACTAATTATAAGCCATTGATGTCGGCTGCTATGCGAAGAATTGCTGTATAAGTGCTATGACGTTCCCAGTGAAGCATTCATGGTTTCTCTTGCAAATGTACTGAAATGTACAAGTTTTGAACAGTAACGTGAGTACAAGAGGAATAAAATCTCAAAGCTTTTTCCACCCAACATGTTGCATGTACGTAAACTTGATTGGACTAAAGTTTCTTTCGTTTCCGTGTACGTGGCAGGTGTGTGTGTGCAGCGGAGGTCGGATCTTCCTGGCAGCGCCGGGAGGCGTGTGTGCGGCCGACCGCAACTTCTGTAAATGACCGACTCCTGCCCAGCATTTCTAGGTGATACTCTGTGCATAACTAGGCTTGTCAGTAACCGGTGTGTGCATGCGGTACACATATACTGTACGTGTTGATAAGTGTATGTCATGTTTGTAACGAATGTATGCTCATTGAAAAGCTGTTTTATATTGCGCTAAGGGAGCATCGTAAGAAGGATGGGTGAATCTAGTGCCGTGGTGTTCTTAGGAATATTGATGACGTCACATCCGGAATAAGAGCAAGAATCCAAGTGCGGGAATTGTTCGCAAAACTTTGGTATCATTTTTTTCCACATGTTAGTACGGTTGAAGATGATGTTGAAATTATGGACATGGAGTTGATGGAAGTTTTGAGTAATGATTTGAACAATTTAGCGACGCTCCAAGTTGCTGCGCTGTCACTGCACGAGGTGACAAATTCACTTGATTGGAAAGTTCAAATCGACGCCCCCTATATTCAATCTAGAGCAACATTTTGAGTTCAAGTTCATGAAAATAAAGTCCATGCTCTCAGGAGCAGTACATAAATGTTAGCATTGAATGATTTCATCTCTTCACATTTAAGACAAAATGGAGTTTCACTTTCAATCAGCCTATAAATTGGTGAGCCATGTCAAATTTCTGCCGGATTAGAAATTTGATCAATAATAATGCATACACTCATGCACGTTAGTTCTTATAATTGTGGAAAGCTTTATTCGAAGGGACAAACTCTCAGTTTCCGTGGTGACCTGCGCACCCCAAACGACACAGCACACCATTTTTGTGCGGGCGTCAGCACTTCGGGTTACGATCTCTTCGAGACTCGAATTTACGGTGCAGTGCCTCGAGTCTGCACCTCAACTTTGCGGCCGCAGAAAGAACAAGTCAGTTGTAAATGGGATGAAATTGGTAGTTTTTTATTTGATAGAATAATACTGTAGAACTTTGAATTACCTGCTGCAAATTGGGTGACAAAAATCAGAGCAATCAATCAAAATATGTAGAGTCAAAGAGAAAACTCAAAGAGAATTCCGTCAACACACAGACACTTAAAAAATATTGTGCCCGTTATTTGGGATTTCGACATATTTTCAAATATTTTAAGTTTTCGTTCTATTCAATACTTTAGACTGCTTTATCTGATAACGTAGATGAAGTTTATGCGATTAAGCACAATGTCCTTAAGCAATGAAGCAAAGACTGTGTGTTGCAGAAATGATCAAACCAGGCAGATCAATTTCACAGTCTACGAACAAGTTAATTTACGTCACTCGTAGGGCTGTGCAATGGTGCTGCTGGACTCTGCTGGTGCTGCAGCTGCGGCCAGTGGCACGCTGTATGAACAACGGTTTTCAAACTTGGAATTACATTTACATACAACGTTTGAAATTACAGCTTGAAAGTTTTGTTACGGCTAAAGTTTTCCGTTACCTATTTTAGTCAAGGTTTAACGGGCGATCGGTTGTAACATTGTGTTCTCTATGTACTAGTGTATTATTTGAACACTAATTTTGAGTGGTGAATACAATGAACTGGGAGCATTCAGTGTAGATGCAGAGTGCAACAGAAAAATTGTCCTCTGAATGACAAGTTATTCTCTTTTTAAGTGTTTCTCGTCAAATTTTTATATTGTGTTGGGCATTGGCCTTCACTTGAAGTATGTGTTGTGAAACTGGAAGTTATATGAAGGAAGAATCCTCTCATATGACAAGAGTCCTACTTTTTCTGTGATTCACTGGTAAAAACAATAAGTGCCATAAACATTCAAGGTCTTGACTAGCTCTGAGCTCACGTTAGTTAACAGGACAAAGAAATCGGTAGTTTGATTACGCGAGTCTTCAATTCAATTCATTCTGAGATTCGATGGGTTACTTTAATGGAACCAAGAAGGGTACCAAAAATATATCCAAAAATTAACAAGAATGTAACCAAGCATGTAACTAAGCATATAACAAAAGTGTGTAACCAAGCATGTTACCATGAATTTAACCAAGAATGTAACCAAGAGTGTAACCAGGAATGTCACGGAGATGATAGGCAAGAATGACCAAAACCGACTGAATGAATGATTGAGACCACGTGTGTTTGCGGGGGCTGATTGCGGGCCAGTGGTGCCGTGCTGCCCCAACGTATTCGCTTGGTGCGCAACAGTGAGTGTTAATTTTCGTCCATGATGTTGCAAATCCAAATATTACATGTATTAAGCTTGATTAGTTTTATTTCCCTCTTTAAAATATTCACAATAATTTAAGTACCAGACTGGAATCATATGAGCATTTTAAAACTGAGTTACATTTTTTGGGACTCATTTGTTTACTATTCTTAGCTTTTTTAATTGAAGAAATGGGCACAATTTGTGAACGGGGAAGCTAAATACCATCGTTCGCTATAGCTATTTTATTTCTGTTGTAACTAAAATTGCTGAAATCAATTGTGTACGGCTTGGATTTACTTTTTTACTTATAAATGCGCTATGAATTGAAATTGATACTATATAATTCTATGATAACTTAACTGAAACTTTACGACTTTCAGTACTGTGGTTTGTTCCTACCATAGGGGTGAAATTTGAGGAGAAAAAATTACTCTGCATGCCCTCACGCTCGAGCCTTCGCTAAAAATATTCTCTGACGAGTAATCCACAATAATTGGCGCTATAGAGGCCCTGTCATGTCTTTTTCCAGGCCGACCGACGTTTTTAAGCGCGGGACTTTCTTGTTCCCAATTACAATGGCGGAAAAATTGAGAACCTGGAAGTGTAATTAGCCTTGCAAACTTGCACCGCTGATCTCTTCCTGAGAACTTGGCGAGCTCCTACAATTAGGTCTTCTCTCTCGCTCCTCAAGCGCCGCGTCAAAGAAGCGCGTCAGAAGTGCCAAGTCGTGCCGGGATGAAATTCGTCCACAGCTCACGGAGCTCCATTCACTTTTCAGGGCAATCTTGGACAAAAAAAGGTCTTGTTGTAACAAAATTCACCGTCGTCTTTCATCAGAGAGACGTGAAAATATTGAAATTGAGTGTGAACTTCAGACAGTTTCCTAGACTCGTTGCTGCTCTGACGCAAAGTTCATAGAAACTTCGAAAGGAATGATAGCTATGAGTTTGTTTGTTAAACTCGTGAATGAAATTCAGAAGGTGTACCTAAAAAACTGACTTTTTCTCTCTACCTCAAAATTTCCCTTGAAATTCTGACTTGCGATGTTCACGGGCCTAGAACGGACTCCGCCCGAAGTTAGAATAGATGTATGAGTAAGATATACGAAACTGGTTAATTTATGTGTATCTAAGGTTAGTACTGCTCAGGTAAGTAAGTAGTCCCACTCGACGAAACGAGTTCAAGACAAAAGGAAAACGATATCACACATTTTTTGATTCACTGGTGGTTTGTGTTGAAATTTAGTTACTTATCATAGGGTCGTTCAACGAGAAAGCGACACGCGTGGAACTCGGAAGAACTCTCACTTATTGTTAATAAAAAGCGCCACAGCACGGGAGATAGAAATATGGCTGGTAGAGGAATGTCTCACTGAGATACTGAGCAATGAATACATGCGCATCTCTTGGAAAAAATGAATTATGACCTTATGCATCGTACATGATATTAAGGCTAAGGAAACTCTCCTGATGTTTTATGTTGTTGATACAAAAATATAGTTTGAATGACAAACAATGTTTCATTTACAAAAATACGTCTTTGCTGATAAGGTATATAGACTTTAACGGTAGTGAGCACATAATATTTTGCTTGGATGATGCGAAGCGGTTTCCGTTGCTCTCCTGTCGATCCGGACGGTGGAAGAGGTCCCCACGACGCCACGAGGTACACACAGATGACGTCTAGAGAAATTTCTGAGCAGTCAAATAACACGCAAGAAACGACAATGAAGCCCTTCAGGTGCCAGGAATAATTGAACGCAATGAATAATATTGGAATGTACAGGTATGAAATTGATACGTAATAAATTCAAAACCGGAAACTGCCGATACGAGTTGGTGGCGGAGGTTAGGAAAAAAATAACGAGTCTCAAGCAGAATATTGAGATGGGACTCTCGCTCGCACAACCAAAACTTGCACACGCCATCATTTTCTGCCGCAATATTTCTACAGAAACAAACAAAGTGAATGGTTTTGAGGTGGCAAAGACATCTGATGAACCTGTTGGGAGTTATTCCTTGCAACATGGAACATAAACTCTGCACGGGAAATCAATTATAACATGAACCAAATAACCAGCATCAAAAATCAATTATAACGTGAACCAAATTAACAGCCTCAAAAAATTGGAGAGGAAAAAGCACTCTCTTCGAAACTTCCCAAATGGTAAATCGATTGGCGAGGTAAGGTTCTTTGAAATGTGCATGTATTACCAATGTGGGGACTGCCGTTTGTGCATGCAAGACAGGGAGAGAGTGGGTCGGCTCTGTGATGCATGGCCTCATAGGCGCCATAATAGGCTATCTGCGCGGCCCCGCTCCCAGCGCGCGGTGCCGGGCCGCTGTGCCGGACAGCAGCGACACAGTCTGAGAATTATGGTCGTAAGCAAGATCGCACCACGTAAATGTCTTCTTTTGGTAATAGTTACATGACCGTATATCGTTCTTTTCTTTTTCTGAGTTCATCTGCGTGTAGGTGTTTGGTGAAAATTCGGAGACAGAATAAATATTCATTAGCTTTTAGATTTTTTTAACGTGCGTAGAATTTTTTTGCCCTCAAAAGATTGTACTCCATGCATCAAGACCACTAAGATCAATTGAATTTCCTACCAGAGGAAAGAACAAAAAGGTTTTTAGCTTCTTAAATCTGTGAAGAATTTTGTTGTTTTCATTCGGACCGATATTTCTTAAATTTCTGGTTTTAAGTATTTATTTATTTATGAAACTTACACGTTCTCTGAAAAAACAGGACATCTTAAAAGGACGTATTTATTGCTGACTAATATTTAATCATTTTAGCTCCATGCTCATCAACAATCGTTTTAGTATTACAATGACTGTGCAATTCTAAATATATTCATTCCGTGACTTCAAATGAATCACTAGATATTGTGCCTGAATTAACAATTGTGCACTGATATGAAATTTTTTCCTAAACTCCTATCCTTTAATTATTACTTCATTTGTCCTGTTTGGGAGTACTTGTTTGCAAATTATCCAATGATAATTTTTCATAATATTTTCTAAATTAGGTTGAGAGTTTTAAAGTAACAATGTAGAAGTAATGGGATACATTTGAAGTAATAATTAAGTTGAAATAAATTCCTCAATAACAAATGAATTAAACATTGTTTTGCAATTTAAAAAAATGAATTTAAGCTTTTAAAATTTTTAGTCAGTTGAAATTCGTCAACCAACCAAAAGGTTAAATGCAATCCGTGCGATGCAAAAAAAAAATAATAAAGGGGAGAAAATGTTTCCCTCGACCCCGTAGTGAAACAGAAATCTCGTGCGTGTTTTGTCGGGTTCAAAGTGCCGCTTTCTCTAAGTAGAGCTCAAAAATTTTTACCTTGTTTGTGCTCAAACAATGTGATTACGCATTTGTTAAGCTTCGTTGTTGCATTTAGTGTTAGTTTAAGAACTGGTGCTACTTTTTTAAGCGATCTTGTAACAAGTTGCTGGACTCGATCGAAGGAACTTGCAGACGACAGGTGATGTGCGATGCTGTTAACTCAGCGAAGTTAAATGCAGTGAGAAGTAAAGATTACAAAATAAAACGGAAAATATGAGTTTACTAAACGAGTAAATAACTACTGCATTCACAGAAAACTCAAAATTTAGTGCAGAGGGAAAAAACTAGGGTGCAGCGCTCTATGAATTCGCATTAATAGAATGAAGTACCACGAGTATTTATCCTTCGGCTGAACTACAGTAAAATTGAATAGGGCTGTGCAATATTTTTGCTAGCAATATTATCGGAAGAAGGCTCCCGATCTTTTTATAATACCAAATTTTATGCCTGTGGTGCAGTGCAGGGGCCAGTCGATGTGCAGGCCTGAGTCTGAGTGCTATGCGAGTACGACTAGTGTGTTGGAGGAAAAATTATTTGAAACGTATTGAACTGCTCATGTTGCCCATGAGGCTGTGCAAGGTTAAATCTTCAAGATCTTAAACTTAAAACTTGTTGAATTTAAACTTAAAACTTGCTGATTTTAAATTTAAAACTTGCAAATTTCAAATTTGAAACTCGCAAATTTTAAACTTGAAACTTGCAAAGTTTAAACTTAAAATTTGCTTACTTTAAACTTAAAACTTACTGATCATTGACGATCTGCCTCTGAGGTATACGGCGACTTTTAGGACAAATGGTGGTCGTCACGCCTGACATTTATTGCAACTAAATTGGCACGTGGGGCTTGGCCCGCACGATGGCACCATTAAATCAGTGCAGGGCGAACACAAACGGTATACACGCAATAGGTAAATGAATGCGTCATGTTGAGAAGCTTCTGTGCATCACGAGTGGGAGACTTTCTGGAGGACCAGCGCTTGGCAGCGGGAGCGGCGGCCTGGCTGAGGTATGTACTGTTCCATTGTGTACTGTACAGTGTTCTCTTGTGTACTGGGCAGTGTTCTCTTGTGTAACGTGCTGTGTTCTCTTGTGTACTGGGCAGTGTTCTCTTGTGTACTGAGTAGTGTTCTCTTGTGTACTGGGCAGTGTTCTCTTGTGTACTGGGCAGTGTTCTCTTGTGTACTGTACAGTGTTCTCTTGAGTACTGGGCAGCGTTCTTTTGTGTACTGGGCAGTGTTCTCTTGTGTACTGTACAGTGTTCTCTTGTGTACTGGGCAGTGTTCTCTTGTGTACTGTGCAGCGTTCTCTTGTGTACTGTGCAGTGTTCTCTTGTGTACTGGGCAGTGTTCTCTTGTGTACTGAGTAGTGTTCTCTTGTGTACTGGGCAGCGTTCTCTTGTGTACTGGGCAGTGTTCTCTTGTGTAACGTGCTGTGTTCTCTTGAGTACTTTGTTGTGCTCTCTTGAATATTGTGCAGTGTTCTCTTGAGTATTCAGTTGAATTCTCTTAAGTACTGTGCAGTGTTCTCCTGTGCAGTGTTGCAATATTCTCCTATGTACGACAATAAGGTCGGAGTGGCATAGAAGAGAATATTTCGAACGAAGTGACCCAAGTCGCTCATCCTTGAGTTTTTACCCGAGTACCGCGCCGTCTGACACTAATCACGCACAGGCATACGATTGGACGTGGAATAGGAGGGAAAGATAAATCAAAGAACAAATAGGATAAACATACCAGATGTGGTCTGTGGCGACCATCATTACCACTAACCATTCTATGTAGCTCTGCACAGGAATAAAAGGCATTCAGAATTAATCAATTACATACAGTCATCGATTTTTACACACAGGTATAGGAACATTTGTTTTAACATGAGGAAGCGAGCGTTTTATATTTTTTGGGTTGTATATTTACCCAAATTTTCGTAGTAAATTATCGGTAATTTTCATACAGGGACCTCGAATCAGCTGTTCAAAACGCTAGGGGACTCCCCGACCAGTAATTATCTAAACAATTTTGGAACGCGTTCACGGTGCCAACAGTGACTATGTTTTCCCGTAGTTGGTTCCAGATTTTAACAATTTAAGCGGAAAGAAATTCAGGGCCTGGAATGTTCTGAAGGATTTTCTTACGTGTTTACGGCGGTGATTTTTGGTGCGGACGCTATTGTTCTTTCCGGAGTGCCTGTCTGAGGTGACGTCGTTGACGTATTTGAAGGTCTCGATTAGTTGACCTCGCAGTCTTCTTTGTACAAGTGAGATGAGTCTCAGCCGTTGTGGACGGTGTTCGTAGCTGGGGTACCGGAGAGCAAGGATCTTTTTTGTTGTTTTGCGCTGAATTGGGTCCGTTTTATTGATGTCTCGTCTTGGAGTAAAAGACCTGAGTTGTAATGCAGTTTTCAGACGTGGTCGGACTAGTGCTCTGTAGAGAGGTAGTATTATGTCGTTGGACTTGTAGTCAAAGTTTGTTGTGATAAAACCGTAAATGTTGTTCACATTCTTGACACTTTTTACTACCTGCTTGTCATGCTTGAAGTCTTTAGTGACAGTGATGCCAAAATCTCCTTGTTGTTTTACTTCTTCGATAACCCTGTCACTCATTGAGTAATGAAAATTTTGGTTCCTGGATCCAGTCTGCATCGCTGAACATTTGTCAATGCTGACCCTCGTTCGCTAGGTTCTGATCCACCGGAGTAGGCGATTAAGGTCTGTTTGGACGGTTGGTTATTCCCTCCCGCCCAGTGCAAGCGCTGTGGCAGAGTTTCCGGTCGTATGAGAGCTTCTTGATTTTACTCATGATTCTCATGTCAAGATCATTGATGTAGATTGTGAAAAGAGTGCGACATAGGACACTTTCCTTGCGTGAGAGGCTCCTGAAGTTACCTCTGCACAGTCTCATTATTGCTTAAGAATATATATCATTACTCTCTGAGTAGGAGAGACAAAAGAACCAATCTTATGTTCCCATATGTACTGCGGTACTCTTCAGATGAGCTGATGCTCTAAGCGACATAGAGTCCCTAGAGCAACACCGTCAGCATTTGTTAGGTAATTGGGAAGCAAGAGATAAGTTATGCAAATTTGAGGTAATTTCTAATACTGCAGCATTCTCTGATAATTTCGTATCTCATTCATAACTTCAAATTAAGGTTAATGTCGTCGATGTTTATTTATAGCGACCACGATGAAAGTATTCCAAATTAATCAACATAAAGCCAGCAAATAATATCGTCTTCGTGTATCAGTAACAAAATTTTTCCAATGATAGACTCCTGTTATTTTAGGGCTTGATTCCGAAAACAGTTTATGGATTCATCTATCGAGCAGATCGTGCAGCAGCACGTTGTTCTTCTCCTTGTGCGTAAAGAAAATATTACCTCGGAAGCAAAAGATCTGAGAAACCTCTTCTTTCCTAGTAACATACCCCTCCTAACACAGGTCTCTCTCTGATCTGGTCAAATTTGTCAGTTTGTTATTTTGTCACGCAAGAAATACTACGGCCAACAGATAAGCGTTCTGTTCGGCAAAGGAACTTAGTGACCAGATCATGATGCAATTTAAAATGTAAGTATGTGGTCAGTTTTTAATCAGGTTACATAATTTCGTTAAAAGTCTTAGGATAGCATAACTAAGGATATTTGCCTAATTTCATTCACCCTTTTTTATTCAACCTAAACTGTTCTTTGCCTGGTTGAACTCGTCGAATCAAAACAATAGCAGTGCTGTGTTCTGTGTAGTCATAGTTGAAAAGGGTTCAAGGTCTGTTTGTGTTGTAGCGGATGGGAGATAGTTAACCCTTTCGCTGTGTTGGACTGATCCCTTCAGTTTCCACGTGATGCATGTGACATTTCCAAGGTTGATCTTCAGTGACGAGCCGCTGGTGAGCGTTTACGATGACTGAGGAGATCCGTCCCGCTAAGCGGAAGTATTACTACACACTAGACCATCCGTAATCCGTACGTCAATATTCTATCATCCCGTTTGAGCCTCTAATGATTCTTATTCAGTTCCCAAAAAATATACAAAAAACTCTTATTTAATTACTGAGAGATGTGTTTTGAATACCTGCCTTATCCCATGCTTTGAGCACTGGCGTCCCCAGGTGGACAGGGTTAGGTTGCATCAGCTTCAGCTTAGCCTTCTGGACTTCTACATTTCGCGCCCACTTTGCGTCTTTCCACCCTCATACCTTATTTTCTGATTATTCTTTATCTTTTCTTCTTTTTCCTTCTTAACTTGCCGTTTCTATGCGTAGGGAATTTGTGTGGGAATACAACTGTACATAAATTCCACGTTTTCTAAAATTAACACTAACTGGTCCGTTCTTTTCGCTCTATTTGGATCACATTCCATGTGAGTAGGGAACTTTAAATTAACTGAGAGGCTAATCACTCTTTGAGTTTCTGCCCAATGTTACAACTGAAGAGCGTGCACGGTTATGCACACAAGTGGGCCAAAAAGATAGTCATAGTTTTAACAGTAAATGGATAGCTGTATAGATGGTGGTATAGTCAGTAGACTATGTAGCACTTGTCTGCTCACTCTATATTGTATTGTGTTTGTACACGCATTTTTGTTGGCGTGTGTTTGAGCAGATTCGTAGTGAGATTGTGTTGTCTTTTTTTCAATATTCAACAGAGCAAAATTTTGTTCACTATGCTTTGATTCAATCGTTTGCTAAAATAGGCATTTCACGTTCAAATATATACATCAACGGAAAAATTCTATTTTAGTTACTTTCAGATAAGACATTTGCTGTGCTTGCGTCAGGAGGTTCTAAAGATACCCTACTTAATACGTTAAACAAGACTTTTATATATACAGCAGGAAGGGAGTTCGGTACTGTTTCATCGGGCGCATGGACCCTATTTTCTCATTGTGTTGGACCTGTAATTTGTCTTTTTGGCTGATGTGTTGGGAGCGACCCTCCATCATTTCATGACATCTAATAAGAATATTACAGCCCCAGCTTATCCATCAGAAACAATATGGAAACGTCAGGGCTTTGATGTGGCCCGTGCCTGCAAGGAGAGAGCGCTGGACAAAAGCAGTCCTATGACACGACGGCGGTATGTGGTCGCAATACATTCAAGAGAGTCTTTTTACTCTCCTTCAAAACCTGTTACACAAATCGTCATGTTTAGGAGACTTGTTCATAATAAATTTCGAGCATCAAAATCGAAATAAAATTGTAAGAATAGAATTCGTCGTTAAAACTAAATGAAAGTAAAATATGTGTATCGTATTCGAAATTAAATATGCAATTGAAGCAGCATTTGGAGATAATTTCTTCATTCTACTTCCATAAAATCGCTAACTCAATTCCTAGAGGAAATTTCCTTCCCTAATCATCGCCTCGTCGGATCGCACGCTTTCGGGGGAAATGAATTTTTTGCTCAAAGTTAAAGCCGAGAAAATGCAAGAGTTTGGTTTCGACGGCGACTTTTTCTCGTGGGGAAATTTCTGACCGCGTTGGACAGGACTTTGGTTGGGCCAATCAGCAAATAGCCCGAGGAGCTACGTTGAGGCCGCGCTTTCTGAGTTACTGAGCCGGTAATTTTCGGGACTTCTTTTGCCAATAAGTCGCCGAGTTTGGTGACTTCCATGCAGCTTCCTGTCGCAAATGTGCTACTTCTCGTGACAAGTACGTTTACGAGGCCCTTATTCATTTTCTTGGAGGTAAACTGTTCTTAGCTGTATTGCATTGCACGTAAAGTAGCTCATGAATTAGAATAGATGAATTTCAACTCCGAGGTTAAAAAATTTCGATTCCACTATTGTGAGTATTTTACTCTTAAATGATTATTATAATAAGGAGACATCATCAGGGAATAGGAAAGTGCGATAGTAATTTTCACACCCTCTTGCGTTGTTATGTCTCTTGTGTTCGAAATTTTTACAAAAAGTCACATGATGTCGTCAAAGAGAGCGCTTTAATCTGATGCCACGTACGGATTGCCCAAAACAAGACCTTTTCTATCGTACAAATGTTGATTCCTTTCCCTCATCATGGAAGGTTTGGGAGTGATAACCAAAATTCGACGTATTGCACCTGAGCTCCCTACTCTCTTCACACACCTGACCCAAAACATTCGAGTTTTACTGAAGCGTTGCACTCAACGTATGGACGCAGGACTTGATTGCATAACTACACTATCTTTCTCTCTCTCTCTTTCTCTCTGTCTCTCTCTCCGGCCAAAAAGTTAGTCGCACCCTAGTAAAATGGAGATATATTTTAAGCAATATTTTACAGGTTTCCTCATAAAAAACATGAAGAAAAATAATATGGTAACAATAGTTGCGTTCAGTGTTACTGGTAGTCAGTCCTGCACTTCTCTCCGTAACAACACACATGAATAATCCCGCTGGAATAAATCCTACAAAACGAAGCTCTGCCTTTAAAAAAGCAAAGGTTATGGGTTTGCACCGACAGGACAGGTTTGCACCGGGTTGGGAAATCAACCAGAGAAGAGTCTCAAATGATGACCATAGAAGTTAGGACTGTGCATAGAACAATTTCTAAGTTGAAAAATCTGGTCAACTGCATTCATGCAGCAGTAATAGTAGAAGAGCTAAAGTCCTCAATACTCTGAAGTGATTGGTGGAACTAAACCGGAAAGAGGGGTTCTCAATACTCTGAAGCTAAAGTCAATACTCATTACTCTGAGCTAAAGTCCTCAATACTCTGAAGTGATTGGTGGAACTAAACCAGAAAAAGGGGTTCAGCAGTTGACTAGTATGTTTAACGAAAGTCCTAAGAAAATTCTGCTCGTACCGTACGCTGGGAACCGAAAAAAATGGTTTTAAGGAGTTGTGCCGCCACCAGAAAATCAATGGTCAGTAATGCTAATTGAACGAGACGGCTCCAATTTGCAAAAGACCACAAATACTGGACTGTGGAACAATGGAAACATATCCTTTGGCTAAATGAATCAAGGTTCACCTTGTTCCAGAAGGATGGCAGAGTTAGAGTGAGACGGGACGCTAACGAAGCTTTGGAACCTTTGGAACGTTTATGCTGCTCTCCGACAATACATACAGGCTTCCGGAGGCAGTGTAATGATCTGAATGTGCTCTACATGGTCGGTAATAGGTTCGGCAACCTTGTGCAGGAAGGAACAAATGAAAGTTCATGGTTATTTGAACATCCTAGGGGACCAAGTACACTCATCCATGGATTTTTGTTTTCCTGATAGTTCCGATATTTTTCAATATGAAAACGCTCGCATCCATTGGTCTGCATGTAGGCAAGATTGGTTCAGGGATCACGAGGGATCGTTTTCTTATATAAAATGGCCTCCACAGTCTCCTGACTTAAACTCGGTCGAAAATTTACATGGCCAACTGGAAAAGGAGCTGCGAGCCTCAACACATTTCCTTCTTCGTCGGAAGAATTTTCTCGACGTTTGCTCGAACTTTGGACATGTTCGTTTAGATTGTTCGCAAAATTGTTTGAGTTTTTGCTGCTAGAATAGGAATTATAATTAACGTAAAAGGTGGTCGAACAAGCTATAAAGCTCGATTGGTTCCGTTACAATCATGTCTCTAAACGTGTGACAAACTTTCTCGCTGCTTAGTGTTTCTTCAAAACTTGTAAATATTCACGTCTAAAAGCTGTTAGTTTACGCTGGTTATCAACACAATTTATTGAACGGCATCACGAAGCTGTAGCAAATACCTCAAATGCTCAAATTCCAGTCTCAACTTGACGTACTCTTTAGAGCGACCATCGCTGAAGCCGTGCACTTACTGCCCATCTCGAGCAGCAGTAAAAGGCGTGTCGGTCGGAGGGCTGGTCGGCCGTGTTGGGGGCCGCCAGTTTATGGAGGGCGTTTGACTGCGTCACGTCAGGTGACAAAAATACCACCGCATGGTAATGAGGCGCGCCAGAAAAGGCCATGCGAGACCTGACACGGCAAACAGGACAACACGACACCCTTTACACCGAGGCAGGCGTCCTCAGGTTATGGTGGCTTATGCGACAGGGTCGTGAGGTCGGTGCCCGAAGACGGGATTTTTTTTTCAGTTTAAAATGCACGGGAGAATAAGAAATGAAATCTGTTCCTTGCCTTTGATCCCTTAAGTTCTGAACATTTAAATTGGCATTCAAATTATCTATTCTAAACTGAACTATATCGTTCACAGCGTATCGGGAAGTTTCGATGATCAGTTTTGATGCAGAGTGTGTTGTTAGCAGCGTTCCAGACGTCCAATATTTCCTAGCGTTCAAAGAGTCACAATGCGGTTCATTAACGAGCAAATATAAATGTTTATTAAACCAAACAAAAATTATGCTGCGACTGATGTGTCCCTGTAGAACTCGAAGGGGTTAATCTACGCGAATATGTACGGTAATGATCCGGATCCACATTTGTGCTGGAAGGATAAGGGATAGTATTATTTATTGCGATGCATTGAGAGAGAAGTCGGGTGTGGTAAAGGTAAAAGTTTATTTGCGGAGAAGGTCAGAGATACAGTTAAATTCAGAGACTGCGTTGGAGTAGAATGAAGAATGAAATATATCTCCGGAGGGGTGCGTGGAGTGGGACTGTTGTTCGGCGCATTTCAGGGACTTCGCGCATCTCGTATGTAGGATTCCTGAACTCCTCTAGAGGAGTCTGCAGTCCGCTTATTTGCCTGCATGGTCCCTTGGGAATTCAGAGCATCTCAGACGTGTCTTGAGCGACTACCAACGCTCGCTACTGAAGTCTGAAATGGGTTCAATTATTAGGTTGTCTCATTTGTGTTTCCTTTTTCTATTTCTTGTAGGAAAAGCTGGGGTGCCGCGTAATCGACACGACGCTCGTTGTTTTTTCCCTTTTTATTTATCTTTTGATTTTTGTAGTGATAATGCTAACTCTTCTTGCCAACTCTTAAAAGCTACACCTACAGAAACATTGTATTTCAGGCCCAAGACATGCCATTCAGTTTACGGTGCAAATCGAGACATGGCGGCTGGAATACCTGAGTTTTGCCCCAACATTCAGCCCGTAGTCGTGATATATGGCGGCTGGAATACCTGAGTTTTGCCCCATCATTCAGTCAGTAGTTGTGATATATGGCGGTTGAAATACCTGAGTTTTGCCTCAACATTCAGCCGGTAGTCGTGATACAGAGAACCACTCAGACGCCATTCCTAGAGAGACCTCTCTGGCAGCAGTTGACATGACATCGAGTTCGTTGCGAGCCTTCTGATGACGAGACGCCCTCCTTAGCAATCCTCCAGTTAGCACAGACATGCCCTTCCATCTTGTGGGAGGCGTGAGTTATTTGGAGTTCCCTTATTTTGAGCTCCCTCATTTTTAGCTCCCTTATTTTGAGTTTCCTTATTTTGGGCTCCCTTATCTTGAGTTCCCTCATTTTGAATTCCCTTATTTTGGGCTCCCTCATTTTGAGTACCCTTATTTTGAGTTTCCTTATTTTGGACTCTCTCATTTTGAGTTCCTTTATTTTGAGTTTCCTCATTTTGAATTCCCTTATTTTGAGTTCTCTCATTTTGAGTTCCCTTATTTTGAGTTCCCGAGCACCAAGAGGGCGCGATGTAGTGCGAGTAGGTCTTGAGGATATTACTGCCCTTGTGTGAGATCCTTGCCGGCATCTTCGCACGCTAACTAGCCGGAGAGGTTCCCCAGAGTTTTTTGTACTGTGTCCAGAAGCTCGCACAGAAAAGTTCGAGTCAGTTTAGTGAGGCGTGCAGCATTACCGACAGTCAAACGTGAGGCCCGTATATTTTGACGCATCTTTCATACCGATTGTGCTTCACATTTCTATCTTTTCTATTCAGAGTTAGCAAAACTTCATATCTTAGACGCAACAGACTTGACGCATCTTTTAGAGAAATGCAGTGACTTCAGAACGCTCGCCTCGACACAAATTACAAGTTTTGAAGAAAGTTCGAGAAACGATTTTTCAAAACAAAGGACTGGCGTGTTCTATCTTCGGCTATCAAAAATATTCCTTGGAAATTAAAAAAACAAGCTGCTAACATCAATTTTTTGATGGGTAATTCTAGGTTTTCTAAAATCATTTTGTGGAAAACACGAGCGAGACATGATCCCCCAGAGGAGTGCCTGAGGCGCACAATAATTAGTGCGCTTGCCGGTGTCCGAGTGCGCATGTTAATCAGAGCGATAACTTAGGCCGCGTCCAAGTTATGATGTAGCAGACGGAAGTTTTGTGCCCGCAACTGGCGAGTGATGCAGACACCGTCCCGCCCGCTAATTACCACGTCATTTGCGGCCGAATTACGACTCGGAAAGCTACTCAGGTCTCTCATTAATGTGACATAGAAAATCTTCCAATCAGTCACTAAGAACTCAAATAAAAAATTTGTCAATTGGTTTACAGAAAAAAGCTTTTGTTCGTTGATTTTGAAGAATCACTGCGCAGAAATTTCTATCAGACTTTAGAATTTTTGTTTGTAGTGATATGGAGCACTTGTAGCAAAGGTACAGTGGGTCAAATAAGTATTCGTAACGTTCGAGAAAA
>VOMN01094735.1:0-11341 GCA_014899125.1 Orchestia grillus
AAAAAGGTGTAGTACCTACAATTAATTTCTATGAAATGGAAATGAAAGTCTTTTAGTAGAGGCAGCCAGACCTGATAATCCAGTTTACGTGCTCAACTGCGTACACTCGAACATCTGTTGCCTCGTGAAAACTTCCTTCACTTCTACACCAAGAAACCAGCAGTAATTGGATCATCATATAAAACAAAAGTTCTCAACGCACAATTTTAAGGCCAGTGTTTTTTGCCACTATTGTTCCAGGAAATTTTCCGGGTGATAAAAAGGAGAAAAACTGCAAACGTCGCTTCAATACACCCTTGTCAATTTTTCTCTCTCCAAGACAAAACATTTGTTTTCTTAACTCTCCGATCAGCTCAATGTTTTTTCAGAGGCTCTTCCGGGGATGCAAAACACAAGTTCCTGTCACTGGCATCTCAAATAGAACTTCTGAAATAGCGCTCAACTATGATTCGCTCTCTTTAGGTAGGTGAAAGCAACAGAATTTCCAATTAGATGAAAAACAATCGATTTCCTTTCAAAACTCTGCGGAATTTAGTCCCAGGATTCAAGTTACTTTTTGTTAGGTTTGACTGAGATTAGCTTTATGTACTCGTATTTTACAGCTATTCCATTATTTTCAGTTCTCATTCAAAAGGATCATGGACTCAATGTTTTACAAGATCAAATAAAGTTGTCGAGGTTTATTTTTACTATGATGCACTCGAAGATACGAATCCGGGAAGTAAAATGCAGCCTTGAATCAATTCTAGTGACTGCTACCTTGTTTCATCTCAGGCAAACAAATTGTGCATTTTTTCAGTTTTAAAAATGGAAAAAGATTTTTGTGAAACACTGACCAGATTATTTCTGTTTCATTGTTATATTATAGTACGTGGACAAATGCATTTGCACAACTTTATTTGTGATGTATTTTGAGAATTTTGAGCTCTGACTCAAAGAAAAGAGTACAGGTAGTTCAGAGAACATATGTTTACCAAAATATTTAAACAGAACAGAACAAAATTTATTGACAACCAGAAAATCAATTAACTAAAAAACATATGCGGGACACAGGCATGAGGCCATTGTTGATATTATGTTAAATTACTGTCATTTCACTGGACAATTTGATTATCTTGATTAAAAATGTTTAATAAAGCATTCAGAAACTTCCAGAAGCAAATGTAATGTCAACAATATACAATCGACACACTCATTACCTCTTCAGATTTGTTGAAGATGGATGCTAGGTGAATACAATGCCAAAAATCAAAGATATACCCGACGCTGTTCGAAAGTAGGTAGGTAAACTGCGATATGAAGGATTAACCTGTAGGCAAACAGCTGAAAGTGTTGTGCTTCCTTATTCAACTGTTGGGGCAATCGTTCGGAAGCATCGAGAGACTGGATCAATTATCAGTTAAAAGTATGAACTTCTCGTAAGAAATCGGGCCGCTCTCGACACTATTTGCTGCGTAAGGTGACGAATGAGCCCATGACAACCTTTAGATTCGTACAGAAAGATTTAGAGTTTTAAGGAGTTCACAACAGTCAAAAAATGCTTAGAATTACATCGATGTGGTCTACATGCCTTCACTCCAATCAGAACTCCTCTTTTTACAACAAAACATGTGAGAAACTCTTTAATGTTGGCGAGAAACCATCATCACAAAGAAATTCAGGAAATGAGTTGTATTGTCCGATGAGTGCAAAATGAAACTTTCGGCCGAAACGATACTCATAATGTTTGGAGGAAAACAGGGACTGCCTGTCATCCTCCGAACATCATTCCTACCGTTAAGCTCGAAGGAGGTATGGGACTGTCATGGTGTGGGACTGTAGTTTACCACATTTGGTAAACTTCCATATCATTGATGGAAAAATAAATAGTTTCATGTAGAGGCAGATGCTGGAGCAGATAATTGGAGCAGCTGTTGCAAGTAAATGTCACGCTGCTAAATACTAAAGACTTATTTTTAGTATTGGCCAAATACTTTCTTGACTCATAAATTTATTTTTGCTTAGTTGGTTTTCTGGTTGTCAATAAATTGTTGTTTAGCTCTATTTCTGTCTTTGTCTACAGACATGTTCTGACATGTTCTGTCTACAGCACATGTCTTTGACCTACCTGTAATCTTCGCCCCGAACCAAAGCTCGAAATTTTCAACATGCTCAAAAAATAGAGTTGTGCAAATTCGAATTTCCAGGCACTGTATTTTCCCCAATTAGTTATTCAATCGAAAAATTTGAATTTTCTTTTCCCATCAAATTCTTTAAACATTGTGTGCGAGTTGGTTTTTTACTCTTGTTGTGACTTTATTTCGCTGGTTCAGAAATGAAGGCTTTTTGAAGCCGCTTCTTTATGATGGCAGTTTCCTGCGCTGCTACTTCCAGCGTCTGGCCTCGTCAAAATTAATACAAGAAGTCTGTGTGCACAGGAAGTAATCTGCGCTGCCCTTTTATGAGAGTGGGAGCTGAAGGTGTTAACACGACGCGGAGAATGCTCTTACGCACAAGAAGAGATGAAACACTGCGGCAGAGGCTACGAAACTAAAATCTAACTCGTAAAGCTGACGGTGGTGTCAGATTTGGGGCACAAAATAAAAGTTTCAACTTTTGTCCACTCTTTCCGTGCCAAATTTGGAAAAAAAAGTCGAAAACTTACATCAAAAATAGCTTTAGACCTCTCGAAACTAAAGTCTTAAGATGATTACGTGAGGTTCGCATTGCACCCTAGCTTAGCGCTGGAATTTAATTTTACGAATATTTTTTCTTCTCGAGGTCGAACAAACAGAGTTCATTAAATGCCTTTGTCATTGTTTGTGAAAAAAGTTATTGCTGATCATGATGGGCAACAGCGAGCGTGAAAACAAAGAGTGAATGTGATTGGAAATATTAATTAATTATATTTGCCCAAATAGATCCCCGAAAAGTTGAAAACTGCACAGCACACACTCGAATAATCGATTCAGTGGTGTTAAAAGCTTATTATTGTTCATTTTAATAGTTTCAGTGCTCGGCAAAAATCCAGGGAACGTTTCATCCTCATCTAGTAGTTGATCTCTAATTTCAGTTGATCTCATTGTCAAAGTCATTCGCTGTTAATGAATATTTTTTTGCTGGGATAAAAGATATTCTCAATTTAAAACCTGATGAATTCTTTCTTCTTATTCTCTCTTTTCATTTTGACATACGAACATATTAAAACATGTTGACACACAGACATATTCGGACATGTTGACATATAAAAGTATTAAAACTTTTTGACATATAGGTATATTAAAATCTGTTGACATATAGACTTATTAAGACACGTTGACTTAGAAACGTGTTGAAACATATTGACTCTTAAACTGTTGTTAGGTATCTTGAACCATCAAGACTTGTACCAGAATAACGTTAAATGCTCTCCGACGTCAATAAAAGCATTCGCGTAAATCGGTATTACGAGTTTATTTTGTTTTAATTCATGTAATCATTGTTCGAACTGTCTTCACACATACAACGCTTATGCGGGTCTACGTCTATTTAGAACAGTTGATAAGTTAGAGTTTGATGTTCGTTAAAAACATGCTTCTTAAATTTTGACCGCTACTATTCTAAGCGTATGCAGCACTCATATCGCTTTCTCATCCCTTAACTAGCAACGCGTTATCTTGGCACTCAGGGCCGTATATAATCACAGTGGCTCTTTTTGTCTTAAATTTTCGCTAACCCAAACTCTCATTTACCTTAGATTTTTTAAACTCAAACTCTCATCTACCTCTGATTTCCTAGACCTAAGGTCTCATTTACCTTAAATTTCCCCGAACCAAACTCTCATTTACCTTATATTTCCCAGATCTAAACTCTAATTTACCTTAGATTTCCCAGACCCAAACTCTCATTTACCTTAGATTTCCCAGACCCAAATTTTCCTCCAGCCAACCACTCAACTCAAACTCTCATTCACATCTCATTTCTCCTACTCTGATTATCCTAATCTTAAGCATTCTCTTACCCGAAAATTCACTTATACAAATTTTCTCTGACTTAAAATCTCATACACCCATACTTCTACGTCAACTATTCATCGAAACTTTCTCTCAATCAAACACCCACTTGCTCCAACTTTCGTAGACCTAAGCGATCATTCACCCAAAGGCCTATAGAATATGTAACCTAAACTCCCATATACCTAAAGTTTTTCAACTTACCCTTTCTTCAACCCAATCTTTTCTTTTGCAATAGTTCTATATACGCTAAGTTTCTCACGCTCGAACTTTAATCTGCCAAACTGTGATTGGCCCAAGCTGTCCCTTACGTCAGCTTTCTTCGATTTGAAGTTCAGCGCTCTTGTGGCCTATTTTCTGAAAGTTTTTAAAGAAAGAGCGGATGTTTCTCCGATCACGTATGCAGAGGTTGATGTAGGGCCGACGCAGCCCTCATATTACTGTCGCTCGCCCATAAATTTGTCGTATCTATCAGACTCCAAGTTTGAGCGTAAGCCCCCCGGGTTGGTTCAGGACACAAATTCACAGCTCTGCTCTAGCGTGATGCAGAGATTGCTGATTAATTTCAACCCCGTTGCCTGCACGACAGTTTCATAACGCTCCAGCAAAATAAAGACTTGTTGTTTAAAAGAACAACCGCCAGCTTGTAAAGTGATGCCGGCAGGGTCATGGATTAGCGTCTCTTGAGTATGTTATCCCATCAGTTTGATTGGTCAGTCGCCAGAATAGAATTGCTACTCATCCATGCAAGAGTAATTGGATTAAACCTTCGTTCTACGATTTTCATACTCTGGTTTGGCATTGAATTTATCTTTCCCTTTGGATTTAGTGCCATGGGCAACTGATGTAACTATGAAAAATGTTCCACGAACTAACTCTTGGTACTGGCCCTAAAAATTTTCCTCAATTTTGATGCCTCATTCAAACGCGACCAGCTTTTCAAAACATTTAGACTAAGCAACTGCACCATCAAAACGTGATAATCCCCATAAATTTCATTACTAAAGAATCATTCAAATATTTTGACTTAGCTAACCTAATTGAGAAATTTGTACCGAAATGTAGAAAAAAGTGTCAATGAAAATAAATTGCTTGCGAGAAAATGTCCTTGCTACTCAATTTTTCAGAAAAATTTTTTATCGACCATTAACGATCTCCACGGTGTATAAAGACTGAAAATATTTTATTCGTTTCAAACAAACTAACAATATGAGGTAACTAGTGTGATGATTTTTCTTTACACATGACCCTTGCCCTACATTTTCTATCTCATTAGTAGAAACTTATAAATGGTCTTAGCAATGAGAATTATACGTTCACCATAGAACATTCATTGCACACGTGAATATATATTTAACAACTCAGAATAAGTGTCAAACACCCTTCATATTTGTTGAAACACACAGTGGATAGTATTTACTATTCTGATTTGCTGTAGCAAATTGAGCCTAAAATGAGGGCGACAACCACAACATATAAGCCACGTCTGATGACCCCGTACTGGGAACACGTAACTCAAATCGCAGTGTAACTCGCGGTCGTGATCTCACAATCACCTTCCACGTTTTCTCGTAACTTCCTTATCTCAATAAATGACTTAATGGTGTCATCAACACCATAAAAATGGCCAGTGAAAATAAAATTTCCCAGAACCATGAAGAACTCCAGTCTGGCCCACCATTGACAGACGTTTAATATGAAGTACTTATCTGTTTTGAATCCCATGTAACTCGTAAACAACTCGTTCCCCAGTCGGGATTATCTGTGCTAACGAGTGGACTTCCGATGTATCCTGGCTACGAATATTTTCAACAGTGCCAGGATTGTTCCAATGTCAATAATAAGAACAAAATTTGAGCGAGTTCGATCGTTAAGTCTTCGATTTCTTGCAATACTTCACGGAAAGCGTGAATTTTACTAGAAAGTTTTATTTGTCTTGTCTTCGGAGAGATTAGAACTCTCAGATGGGTTTTTTTGAAAATCAGTTCCTGAGACACCAGCCAGACTGCTTAATTCCTTCTAGCAATGAATAACAATGGAGCACTCTTTCCAGTTATAGTGCAGGATTCAATATATAGAGTAATATGACTAGAAAATTGAAGTTATATATTGATTAAACGTAACTTAAAACATAGACGTGTAAGCGTTTTTACAAATTCAAGAGTGAACTCAGCATTCAATGTTCTTCTACTGAGCCATTTATTAGATAACCATTGGTTCTCGACAGCTCTTCGGTGAAACTGGAAACCTATTCAAAGGTCGCTCTAGTCGCGGCTCAACATGGCAGGACCGAGGCACCCTGCATGGTAGAAAAGACGACCTTTCACTACCCAGTGACTGTGTAAGGTAGAAAAGACGGCCTTTCACTACCCATTAACCTTGCATGGTAGAAAAGACGGCTTTTCACTACCCAGTGATTCTGCATGGTAGAAAAGACGGCATTTCACTACCCAGTATTTATGCGGTCCGAAAATCTGTAATATTCCTGCACATACTTAGAGCCTGCGTCCGTTACGTCTGGAACATCTCTGCTTTCTTTGCTAAAATTTCGGTCTCTTGAGTAAGGTTATAATCACAAATCATTTAATATCTACAAATATTAAATGTTCAGTCACACATATTCAGTGGTCGTGCGCATTAATATTGCAATGTGATGGGCAATGAAATGACCTTGGGCACACTAAGCAAACGAAAAGTATTAATCTATTCATGTCAATTCACATTTTTTTAAGTTAAATTGGAATTGAATATAACGTAGGAAAGATCTATGAATAATTTAACCCTAGTGATTTTGTACCAAAATTAGCAAAAATTCTTCTTCATTACCTCAAATAACAAAAAAAATTTTTTACCGTTCAAACTATTAATTTGAAGAATATTTTACAGGAAATAAGGAAAGTCTGCATGTTTCATCAGATTTTGACTAAGCAAAGTAATGTCACTCAGTAATGTCAATATCAATTTTCTGCCCCAGGCGGAAGTGCACGAGAGGTTCACGAGTTGAGCGGTACAGCTAGACCAAGAAGATGGCCAGCAGGGCCGGTGAGGCGGTGAGTCGTCAGTGCAGGCCACTTCAGGGCAGGTCCCGAGCTCAAGCTGCTCTCCTGCAGGAGTGGTCATGTCCTCGTCGCCCAGGCAAGACTGCAATGTCACACGTGTACATTTTATGTCTGGTCTCTCTGGTGCGTCTGTATTTCCTTGTTAATATGGTTTTGTTAGTGTTTATACACCTGATACTAGGAAACCACTCTCTCAAGCATGAAGTGAAAAAATCTTATTGTAACTAACGACCTTCAGTTTTTAAATAATGTGACTGAAAAAAGTTTTGTTAGTTTTGTTAAAATGGAACTTTCCATTCATACACGCATAATTTCTTGAATAAGTCGTACAAAACCTGAATATATTTTTCTAACAATGTTGGAGTTTGAGATTTATCCTCCGTCCGTGCAACACCTGTTATAGACGCCTGTATTTATGACAATATTCTCCGAAGGAACTACGACGTACGAGTTGTTAAAATGAAGTCATGTGTGCTTTAGAGTTTTTAACATCATGGAACTAATTCGAATGAAAGTGCAGCGTTTATTGAGCTCAGTGTCTGATAAACTTTGAAGTATATTAAGGAACATTGTCACCTTATTAAAAAATAAGAGCTGTGCAGCATCATTAATACATTTTAAAAGTTCATACGACGAATTCAGATGATCAGCTTAATGTTCATAATATGTAGACCCGAGTTAAGCAAGAAAAATTTTTATTACAAGCTTGGAACAAATAAACGATATTGGATCGGACATAGCCTGCTTTCAAAGGCTTCTATTCGTTGCGCAAGGCTTAGCAGAAATAAAACACGAATAATCTGTGTTAAAATATTTCAGCTTGTCCTTACATTCTCAGTCTTCTTGGCAATGGCGTCAGAGTTTACGCATCCTGTCGTGTTGACCAAACTGCGGTGCTCGCGCCGATTCTTTTTCAATCAGAACTGCCAAAAATGCTGTGTAAAAAGCTAGCATTTCATAATTTGCTGAATCAGCTCGTGGGTGCCAATAATTGGATTGCAATCCCAACTTTGAAGGAGCTTCATCGGCGCCTCTTTGAGGAGGCCCTCAAGTTGTCTTGTTTTTGGTGGCGGTTGCTGCTGCTGCTGCTGCTTGGGTGCGGTGTCCGACAGACGGCACGTACGCTGGGCTGTGTACACAACTTTTGAGCTCTACAATAATAACTCTGAAAAGAATTTTCGTTGAAAAACCCACCGCATTCGGAACATCGCAAGATATTTTACGTTCAATGTCACCAACAATTTTATTAATATTAGGTACCATTATTAGAAGCAATTTTATCATCATTATTATCTTGTTATTATCATGTACTCTCTAGTTGTTTGCACAGTTTTTCTCTCAGCGAAAAATTTACTCAAGTATGTTAGTAACTTCTCAATGGACTGGCGCTGAACCCACTGTCCACGAGTATACATAACACCATTGAACGGAAGCGCAAAAATCCCTTGTTCAAGCTATAGCTTTTCATGATGGACGCGTTGTCTTCAGTAGGCCATTTCCCAATAGCTTGGGAATTAATGAAACTTTGTTTGAGGCAGCACTTTGCATACACCCCATTTCCTTCACTATGATATCCAGGTTGAGCGAAATAAATTTTCTTTGCATTTCAGCGCCGTCTCAAACAGTTCCAAAACAGATGTGCCAAAACGCATGCCAATGTTGCTCATTTTTTCCTTTGAATGACATTTGTGTGAATTACATGTTTCATGCAGAGAAACCCATCGACAATTTATTCAAGTATTCCGTGAAAGCTTAAGAAGTTTATTTTTTGCAAAAAGTTTCCAATTAATGAAAAAGTAGACCACTGTAGATCTACAATAATACTCAAAGATGCAGGAAAACTAGATTGATACTAGAAAACACAAAGACTTTGTAGTTTACTAATCAAAATGTTTCACGAATATTTTTGAAAATCTGTTGGGCAAAATTTCTAGCATCTCAACTTCCAAGGGCAGGCAAATTACGCCTGTTTTCTTTCCTTGACATGAAAGAGGCCATGCAGGAGACCTAGCCTCCTCAAGGCCTGACCGCTTTTATAATATTGATAGATTAGTTATGTATACGGTCGAGTATCAAAGAGATAGACGAGATGGAAATCTTTACAAATGTGAGACATCAGTCGCTCGCTTTCCCAGAAAATATTTACGTCTTTCTTTTATCTATTCATCGAAGCAGATGATGTAAATATATTTCTTCCTTCAGCTCTAGTTCTGACGGTCAGATATGATTCAAGAACCAAGACTATCATTTTCTTGAAACTGGGTAATCTTCTCTTTCTGAGCAGTCAGTCAGCAGCGCTTTCCTTCGAGATATTTCTGAGTCAGCCTCATAGAAGTTCTCGTCAATGTTATGCAAATAAAAGAAGAAAAATTCAGACTCCATCTTAGCGGCTATTCCGCAGCTGTGTTCGCTTCTCCTCTTCTTCGCTCACGAAAACACTCACTCCACAACCGTGGGTCATCACTCCTATCGCACGTGGCATGAAGATCAAAATCGGAGGTGATGTGGAAGAAATTGAGGACGATCAGACACAGAAAATTGTCCGAATTCTTTGCGGTCCTCGAAAAGGAATGAGCAGAGATTCCATCGCGAAATTTCATCACGATTTAGATTTTTACGAGCAAGGATCTCTCTGCAGAATCATTCGTTTTCGCTCGGGGTTTTCGGGAAAGGTAAAAGAGCGCAGAGATCTCATCTTAGTCTGGGTAACATCTATAAAAGCATTTCTGTGAAACCGAAGTTGATAACTAAAAAGATTTAAACAATTAGAGCAACAAGCTTCGGTAAACAGTTGTTTGTTCAAAGCTGCACTTGACACTGTTCTTGAAATTAAACTGAGCATCAATTTACGTTCCTAGGGCAAGTTAATCTTTACCCATATGAAATTTAATCCAAGAACTTGAATAAATATGTGCATATATATAGGTAGGAAATAAAAAATAACTTCCTACCAATATGTTTAGCTTACTGCTCAGGTGCAATCAATATTTTGCTCGTTTCAAAACCACTCAAACTGGTAGGTCTACGATGGCGAAGGAAACATGTCAAGCTGAAATAGAATTTTCGACAATAAAACTGTTGATCCCTAACCTTTTTTCAAATTTTGCTCTTTTGAAAAACAATTTCTTTCTCAGCATCTTGTCGCATAAGGCTTGGGGTGCTCGGAGGTTCATGAGCTCCCTGGACAAAAAATTAGTCGCCTACTCCTATGATATACTACGCTCCGGTACCTCTACGAGCACTAATAATGACGGCAATTCTGCGTGGCATTGAGTCTACCAGTGTCCTAATGTACAACTGGTCGATTTTAATCCACTCTTGCCTCAACTGATCTCATAGTGCGGCCATAGGACCTGGACAATTTTCTCGAAGTCGAACTTGTCGTTTTAGGTGGTCAAACATTTTCTATTAGGTTTGTGTCTTGGGACTTAGCTGGACAATTTAAATGTCTGGCATATCCTGAATGACTGCCATGCTAATTCATGCCAATTAATGACAGTTCTACCTTGATTCACCTGGCAGTTGTAATCTTCGAAAGGACCTCAAAGAACAATAAGTGACTAATTTTATCCGGGGAGATTATTATGGACAGCAATTTAAGAAAATTCTGAATGACCTTGATCAAAATTACTCTATGTAAGTTTATATTGTCACTCTCTTTGAAAATTTTTGAAAAATTTTTATAATTTATTTATCCTGATGCCAGTAGCAGTAAACTTAAGCTGCTCTTGGAAATTACTGTGTTATTAGGATGCTAATTGTGAAGCCCCCCTAAATTTTTTGTACAAAATTATAATAAAAAATACTGCCATATTCCATTGAACTACCCAAGGAATGGGGGACTCAGTCAGTGCTAGTTAACGTCGTCAGAGAGCAAGATAAAATTTTACCTGATGGATGATTGCCGCTAAGGTTCATGAAGAATGATTGAAAATGTGCTCAGCTCCTGCCGATCAAAAAAATGCAATATTTTCACTGTTACTCGTACACTCGAAATAAAAAAATATGTAATACTGTCTTCCCCGATGATTCTACTGCCAGAGAAATATTGAATGAATTAAATTTTTCCGCCGTCAAAATTGTTTCACTGAGCTCTACGCGGCAGCTGACGATGCCAGGGAGTATCATTCAATAATTCAATAATAAATAAATAATTTGACAATAGAGCGACTCGCGCTTCCGATTGTTCCTCTAGGCAGCGAGAAGACAAATACGAGAGCATGCAGGCGTGCTCCAAGAAATGCTCGATTTGATTTTTGATACTTTTCTATCCGCTCTTTTGTGGACTGCATCCTACAGGGAGACGCTGTC
>VOMN01094737.1:0-11937 GCA_014899125.1 Orchestia grillus
TTCGGGCCCACATGTGGTATATATTCTGATCCCGGTTCTTCGTCATTCCCCATTTTATTGTAAAACTGTATCTGATGTAAATTACTTGTGGTAAATAAATGTTCTAAAATGTTCTAAATGTAATAAAATGTCAGGATTTGCACGACAAACCCAATTAAAACGTTACCTCCTCCTAGGTGGACCTATTGTGAACCTGCCATCAGACCCCTGTAAAAGTGGCGGGCATCTCAAAACAGCCGTTATAATACCTTTTGGGCGTTATGTCGGTCATGCCTGTTCCTTTTGTGTTATGAAATGTGGATCAAATCGTTCAACGCTACGCACTTGGACTGAATCATTCGAGAAATGTAATTTGCCACTATTCTATCGACAACTGGGATGTCGCATCCACGGAATATCTGCAGCAAATGTTCTCACATCTAAGATAGAATGTCTGTAAGCACAATCCGAAAAATGCATCCTGGAGAGACCAGAAATAGATTTCCTCGGACATTAAAGGGCAACGGATGGCGTAGCTCTTATGCCCCAAACAGTAAAGGTGCAAATAAGCTTTCCTAAGTTAAGTAGAACGAATAAAATGCGAAAATTCTCTTAGATAGTAAATTAAATTAAGCGATTTATACCCCAATCATCAAGAAAATAACGCTGGCTACCCACCTGTACACGAAATGATGTATGAAGAACCCAAAATAAATAACCGAGTGGAAAGCAAAGAATACTTCGTCTTTTTGAGAAGTTAGATATAAAACTTTACTCAAAAATCTTAAACATCCGGCACCAGCCGGTCAATTAGCGTTGATAACTGACGTATCCCCGAAAGCGTACGAGCTGTAGCACTTAGACGATGAACTTTCGCCCGTAATTTTCTTTCAAGAAATGTTAGTACGTACGACAAAAAAAGTTCTAACAGTTTTGTTTGAATTTTTAGCCTTTTCTATCATTTTATCTTTTCTTGGATGGGAAAAGATTCCCGATAAAACGGACCAAAAACCTCTGACATTCGCCCTGCAGAAAGTTTCGTGATGAAGTCCAGCTCAAGTGAGTGGGCAACTCTTGTTCATTTTTCAGATTGAGTGTGAGGTGCAGCACATCAGTGGAGTGGAAACTCCAGTTGCTGAATCCCAAACGCTTGTAACAATCGTATCGATGGTCCAGGTACTAAATGTCAATAAAATCCACGAAGCGCAAATCAGTCACATAGAAATAACCGATTGAAACCAGATTTTTAAGTTCGTATCAATTACTGAATACTGAACACGAAATTCAGCTTAGTATCATTACTTTACGATCTATCAACCGGAGACAGGCGGCCCTACACTTCATATGATAATAAAAAGTAGCGTTCGGGCTCTCGCAAGCAGTCAACTATCCCAGAGTCGGAGCCATAAAAGACCCACTCAGGTTATGTGTTGCGTGGACTAGCATCAAGAAGGACGTAAGTAACTAGATGTATAAATCCATCTTATGCTCAGCTAACCCAATCATACGACGCATAAAAATCATCTTTTGAATGTCACTGATTCCGAAAAAAAAAGTCAAACACTATAAATTGAAAAAACATGTCCTCTCTTTTGCCATGCTATCACTCGCTTGGGTGTGAACTTAGTATATGAATCACGGCTATCTCCTCGAAAGACTGCACAACAGAAACCACGGCCCTCACGTTCCTTCACTGCTGGGCTACAAGTTTCGGACCTCTTGAACCAAGGTTATCGAAGACTCATGCGTGTAGTTTGAGTCGAACTTGTGGAGACAATTATTGTCAAATACGCTAGGCACCATGAAACAACGGATGACCATCTATTATTTCAAAAGTAATGAAGTGGTAGTTTTGGTAGCGCTTTAAAATTAACATCTTCAAGTACCATGAGAAGCCTTGGAAACGAGTGTAAATTTTGAGACTCCGATTAAATCAAGCACAAAGAGGCAATGGTACGACCGTTACAGGAACCAATCAGTGAGCAGAAATCACCAAACTAATGCCTGAACGTTGTCCTGCGAGTTTCGTCCGGTACAGGCTGATGTTATCTTCCCATGAATCGTGCATGACTCGCTGGTTTGAAGCAATCTTTGCGGTGGATTGCAAGCAACACCCTACAGATTACAGTATGCACTTTTTCATTTACAGAGATGTTCGAGTTTTCTACTTTCTCCTGGATTCACTTCATTAATTCATGAAATAGTCATACTTCCATTGTAGAAGTGAAATTTCTTTTTCTTCATCTTGTCCAGGGTGAAAAGAATATAATGTTTACTTCAGTTTTAACTTCACTTATGTGAAAAACATTGTTCATACTTCTCACAGTTTTTCTGGTACGGAGAAAATATATTTTCTTGTTTACGGGATTCTGAATTCGCTTATCGCAGTATTCATATCGCCGAAAAGGTAAAAAAGAAAAACAAGTATGTGTACATTTGATACTAGCTTTTCTCCACAGAATCAAAGGTGTAATTCTAAAAAAAAATAAACTAGATTTTTTCTCAGTCACCAAACCGATATCATTTTTTATAACTATTCCCAAACATTGTTCAGAACATAAACTACACCCAAGAAATTATGAATATTTTTTAAAAAGTCTTCTCGTCTCAGTTATGCTTTAAGAGCGAGTTCTATTTTATGACAAACTTCTCAATCCACAAATCCCGATCGAATAAAAAATTCAACTACCCAAGCTGCCTAATTTTTCGGGAAACCCGAATTTTTCAGTTGTAACAGCGCCGGAGGTTCACGTCGATTCTGGCTGTGCTGTTTTCGGTGACATTCATAAAAGTGCACGTCACTCCAAAGAGCACTGAAAAAGAGGTCTCAGGCTTATAGAAATTGATGACTACCTCTTCGTTTTTGTAGCCTTCGACGATAACGTCAAACGTGTCATCATCGATTGTGATTCCCTTGATACGATCGAAAGATGCTGGCACCCACTTATCGCCTTCCCCTAGAATGGCGTACTGCCCTCCTCTAACGTGGAACATGGGGGATGTTGTGATGATCGCAAAATCTATGAAGTTGCCGGTGGCAGGAGTAACAATAGTGGAATTTTCATTGCCAAAGGTGTAGATGCCCTTGTATGGATAGTTCTTCCAGTACATAAAGTCGGTTGACATGGACTTCTCCAAGTTCAGGTCTCGGGCGGTCAAAGAATACTCCTCCTCAACCTCTGCTACAAAGATCATGCCAAACGTGAATGAGCTGATAGTGGTTTCAGTGGTCCAAATGTTGGGCTTTGTATCATTCATAAAATACAAGTCGATGGCTGTCATAGGCTTGCCAGGACCAAGAATCTTGCCATCAGACCTCACAGATTTCATGATCAGGTCACGGTCGATGTTCTCCATCTTGTCGCCGATACCCACAGGACCTTTACTGAGGGTTGCCACGGCAGCTTCAAGAGCGGGGTTGTATTCAGCAGCTTCAGGGCACTTATTGTCGCAGAAGTCAATGGCAGTGTAACCTGAGTTGATGAAGCACCAAGGACGGTCCTGGCCACCATCAGGATTGCGACAGAAGGCACCGGTTAAATTAAAGAGTCCATTCCAGTCAACGCATGAGTACCCTTGCTCAGTTAGATTTTGTTCACCGACATAATTGATGCCTTCCCGAACGAAGCAATCGACGTCGCATGTGGGCACATCACAATATTCCCACGTCCAATCCGTTTCAGGCACGTCTGCAAAATTACTTGTTTTGAAGTAAATTTTGATGTGGTAAAGTTTTTTACAGAGCTCTTTAAAATAAGAACGTTTAACGAATAAAACCTCATGAACACTTACATTTTGCAGGCACTGTGCCACACTCAGTAAAATATATTGTGATCTGCATGAAAATGACAAATAGTTATCGCCTATTGCTTTCTGGGACTAGTCGTGCTGCAGTCTTATTCAGCAGTTATTAGTCTAGTCCAACCATATGTTTCTTCTTCATGGTATGGCTAGGAAACATGCGTGTGCACGATATCCATGCAGTCCGTGGTGAGAACATAGCCGATGGCTTCCAGTGACTAAAATCTCAAAGAATGTAATGAGATTAAATCGAACTCATCGAAACTTGGAATCTTGAATAGAACGTCAACTGCATCTAGACAACGAGAAACTGGTCTTGTTAAAGAGATAAAATTTCAGAATGTACTTCAGATAACAAAGAGCAGTGTGGGTGTCTGCTACAGAAAAGAGGGACTGAATGTGGGTTGAATTGTTGCGGTAGCGTTTATCGACTTGGAGAAATTCTTTAAAAACCATATATGTCTACATTGAGGACCAGACGTGCGAACACATTTTCCTAAGGCTTCCGGTAGTTGATTTCGTATTTGTGGCAAGGAATTCAGAATATCACTATTGATATTTTGCGGGGCGGTATCGGGTTGCACTTCTTATTTTTCACCGAAACCCAGAATACATGGAATAGAATAAAACAGAATTGAATATGATACCGACAACGGTTCGTGTTGTTCATTCTTGTGCTGCTACGAATCCCACAAGGAATTTCAGTGCGTGTACTTGTAGGTGCGGCAGTATTTGGTCCACCGCGCACCTTCTTGCGTTCGAACAACCGATTGAAATATTCACTGCATATATGTAACTGATTGCGATTCAAAGCTTATGATCGACAACAGAAACCCAGAACTTTGTTTCGTCAACAAATAAAAGCTATCAGAGACAATAGACAGTTTCATCAACAGACCAAAAGCGACATAATAACCAGTTTACGTGTTGATAGATGACACGAGACAGGAAATGTGGGCGTAACCTCAATGAATGACCAATTTTTTCATCATACATCCATTCAAATGCAAATAAATGGAATATATACATGAAATGAACCCTCTGGTCAGGAACAGTTGATGCATCGACTCAGGATTAAATTCTACCACCGGTGTCCCTTCCAACATGAATGTTGTTGCCACATGTTTGATTGTACCCCGTTCATGCTGATGATCTTTGGATCTATCTAGTAGTGTTTGTAAGACTGATGTTCATTCTGGGTTAGTTAATTTGTATTTTAATGCCACTTCTCTCTTCCCCATTATTTTCCTGTTGATTTTCCATATTAATCCATGTTTTTGCTCGTTATCATTAAAAATCCTTAAATAACCTTTTGTAGAAACAGTCGTGTTTTTATCCACCAATGAATTTTATAAAAAAAAAAATTCTTTTGCTTATGTGCCTTCTAGATTAAGTTTTATCGCACAAACAATACAAGTTATCATATAAACACTAGAGCGTGAAATGACTTTGTGACTGTGCACCGACTGCTTCAGAGCTATAATTATAATTTAGGACAATAGCTGTATTCATACTACAAGAAGGGATTTCTTGTTTGTATGAAACCAACCAGAAATAACTAGTCATAATTGGAAGTAACTAAAGCCTGGTACGGTTTACTAAAATAAGAATACGTAGTTACCTAAAGTCGTAGTCATTTAAATCATACAAATTTGAAGCATATGCCATTAACCAAAGCCTAAGTCATTAACAAAAGCCTACACCATTATCACAAGAAGGATAGATAGCTCATACTGACCCAGCCGTCCAAAAACTGAAACGGAATTAAAAGACCGATGTATCGTTTAGTAACTGATGTTATTCTTCCCTAGCAAATGGATTAGAATGGGAATAAAATAGTCTAAGCCATTCAGAATCGACCTGAAATTTCGAAATTTCTCATTTTGACTCATTCGTTCTTCTAGGGTGAAAACTAAACCCACTCGAACATACCCAGAGAAGCGTTGGTGAAGCAGAAGGCTCGGTCCTGCAGGCCCCCAGGGTTCCTGCAGAAATTCTCTGACAGCGAGTCGAAGGGGTACCTCGCTCTGAAGTCTACCTCATCCCAGTACACACACGACGCCCCAGACTCTGTGGATATGCATTGGATATGCTGTACGAACATTGCCATGGCTTCAGAACTGAGAATGTATCTCGGGTAAAATTATGCCATTTCATGTACCACTGATGCGGACTGCCTTCTCTGGCACAGTCTCACCCTCTAGGATCCTGTATTGTAGTTCCCATGTGCCTATACAGAGTGCTCCAAAAAGACGAAATGAACTTCGAATTGATGGAGCACTGCAGTTATTATTGATAATTATTTAGTTCTGTAAAGGCAAGTTTGTTATTTCTGTGAATCAGTATCAACAATACCCCTTCCATGAACAAAACATGTTTGCAAGATCAAGTTTTCCATTCAAATACCCTTAATTGTGCAGTGAACAAAGGAGCAAAGAGTGTTTGTGGTCACAACTTGGATTTCGACTAGAAGCATTAAACTCGTGCAGGGCTTATTTGTTCAACATTTTCCCAGTAGAAGATCGTCATGCAAAGAAACAATGTGGAAATCACATCTGGAAATGCGGATTTCCCATATTTTCAACTTTTCTCCTGATTTCTAAGTTCTTTTACGTCCGGAATGGCCTATGTTCAAGTTATGGCTAGTTCCTTATTTGGTATTTATTAGCATTTTTCCATCTGGTGTCTTTGCATGGCAATCTTCGACCGGAGAAATGTTGAGCAAATAAGGCCTGCACGCGTTTAATGCTTCAAGTCGAAATCCAGGTTGTGACACAAACACTCTTTGTTCTATTGTTGATTGCACAATGAGGGGTATTTGGGATGAAAACCTAATTTTGCAAACATGTTTTATGCATGTAAGTGGAATTGTAGACACTGGCTTACATTACATAATAACAAGCTTGGCGTTTACAGAATTAAATTATCAACAATAACAACAGAGCTGTATCAATTCGAAGTTCAGTCTGCTTTTTTTGGACACCCTGTACTTACCCTGTTATAGTTCCCCTTGTACTTATAGTTAACCTTGTTATCGTTCCCTGACCTCTATGGTTAAAGCCTCTCGATCAGGGTTCCTTTATCCTTACATTTAACTCTCATAGCTTCCTCATCCATATGGTTAGCCCTCAAATAGGTTCCTCCTCCGGATAATTAATTTTATTTCCGTTCTCTTATCCCTATACTTAATCCTCATACATTTTCCTTATCCTAACAGTTAACCCCCTTATAGCTCCCTCGTCATTATAGTTTGCCCTCATATTGGCCCTTCACTCTTCTAGTTAACCCTCTTATAACTCGTTCACCTTTATAATTCACCGTCTTATTGCTTTTCATCCTTATAAGCTATCCGGAGGAAAAATTAATCACTTGCTTCTAATAAGATACAGGACGTCTACGAGCACGAATAATGGCGGCAATTCTGCTCAGCAGTGAGTCTACAAGTGTCTAAAAGTACACCTGGTAAATTTTAAATCCCACTTGCATCAACCGATCTCGTAGTGCGGCCACAGTACGTGGACGATCTTTTCGATGTCCAACTTGCGATTAGAGGTGGTCCCATAAATTTTCTATTGCGTTCATTTTTTTGGACTTAGCTGCCCAGTTCTAGACCGATGCACACGCTAGTTGCCATCCTCGGAATGAGCTTGGAAAACAATACACTGAAGCTCGAAAACATGAGGTGACCATTTTTTTCGGGAAGCTTCCACAGTTTACCTTCTTATAGCTTCCTCATCCTTATAGTTAACCTTCTCATAGTTTGCTCATCCTTATAGTTAACCTTCTCATAGTTTGCTCATCCTTATGGATAACCATCTATGAACTAGTGGCGTTCTTGATAGACGTTGGATAAGTTAAGCTTATGCAGACTGGAATTATAATACAAAAACTCAAACGCTCTTGTGTTACCATGAGCTACATACGGTGTCTCAGATATGCCATGCGAAAACAACTCATATTTGTACATTTGACTTCAAGTATAAATGAGATGATACAAGCGTGATGTTTGGGCAATGTATTCAATTTGCAGCGTTTTCCCTCGTGTTCTGGGTTCGATCCCTGGTGTAATGCTTGGGAAGGGAGTGTTAAGCCCAACATTCCTGAAGGCGTCATACCACTGTAGCCGGGCCTAGGGTAGCTGAACTTCTCCTAAGGACGAGAGGAAAGAAGACGTACGAACCTGTGACGTTAACGTGACCGACGTAGGAAGTAGACGTCCCCCCTGGGGAGGACTGGAACGTCTGGCACCAAGGGTAGGGGTTGTTGACGTTGTCCGGGCTCGTCCAGAAAACATCTTTGAAGGGACGCAAGCCGAGGGCGTGGGCGAACAGCGACGTGTGGCCGATCCTCCACTGGAACTGCGGTGTGTGTGGTGGTGTTAATGGCATTATTCTGGTAATGACAGGCATGACTATCGGGGTTATGAATATTGACACGACCGGAACGATTGTGTTTAATGACACGTTTCTTATGATATATAAGTATAATTTATTTGTCTAACCTAATTTGAAATATTAGGGTTTCTTTTCGTACGTTCTATATTAATCCATTTTGAAACAAATAGGAGTATTTCGTGCGTTCAAATGTTAAAGAGCTGATTGAAAATGAAATTGTTCTCGTAATAAATTCCTTCAGGAGACGAAATTGATATATTTGATATTAAAAACGTGATTCCTATGTCGTTGCAACAACTGCCAAACAAAATGGCTACATTAACACGTAAAACTTTGTCTCTCCATATAAAGAGTTGATTCTGACTAATCATAAAGAAGAGAAATAAATTTATGAAATTATAGTATCGTTCTTAGGTCAAAAAGTGTTGCACATCGTATCGCAAGGGAGTTTTACACGTATAAAAAGCTTGATTCAACTTTGAAAAGCCGCATGCTACGAAGGCATCTAAACAGGATGATTGAAAGATTGATACAATAGCTTTTAAGGACCTTTTTCGAGACATCTGCATCAATTTATCGTAAATTTAGTTATGAGACGTGGGGCCATATACCAAGGAAAACTGTTTCTTGTAGCTTAATTAACGAAAGAGTATATTATCGGGTTCTAGCATCCAAGCCTTTAATTTTTAAAAAACTGTAAGAAGAGATGTTGAACGATGTTTTCATTTCAGCTTGTTTGGAACTGGTGGTAGAATACAAGTACGACGCAAACCACGCAAACGATAATCTCCTTAATTAATGACTTGAAAAGACAATTAAGTTTAGAAGTAGAGGTGTGGTGGTGTGAGGCATGATTTCCTTCTCAGGAATAGGCCCAATTGTCCATTTCAAAGGTAAAGTAAATGCTAAAGTTTGTAAACAGCTTCTTCGGCAACATGCCAGTCCTGATGAACACCTTGCTCTTGTTGAACCTCCTACTTTCATGCACGATAATGCGCCTTGCCACTAGGCAAATAAGCTGACTGCTCTTTATGAAGAAGAAAGTATTACTGTGACGATACGGCCAGCTCTGAGCTCCGATCTAAGTTCAATGGAGAATCTTTATGAGATCATTAGAAAGAGGCTCGGAAGAAAAATCCGTAAAATCAAGATCACATGTGGGAATTACTGAAAGAAGAATGGGCAGAGATAACTCGCACATTTTGCAAAATATTGATTAATTATAATATAAGAATTTTCACTAAATATTGAAATGTGTTTGCTGATAGTACTCTATCAATAAATTTTCAATCCTTCAATTAACTTTTGGCTCAGGTGAAATGGTCTCATTTTGTTTCACATTGGAATATTGAAAAATCTTTAGGCGAATCCTCAGAATTCTGTATGTAGCTGTTACGTATTAATTATATGTTTGTTCACCAAAAATTTTACAGAAATTTTTCTAATACATTTTAAGTAGTCATTTTTTAATTGAAATTTGGTTTCCATTCCCTTATTATGACTTGTACTGAATTTCAATCCAGGCACCCGCTAAGGGTTATTCCTAACCTGTCACAAAATAGTGGCGTGCAAGATATCCTGTGCTCTAGTGATGACACCATTTCTAATCTACTGTCTCTATTTTATAGGAATGTTTGCATAGACGTGTGCGGCATTCGCTATACTTAACCTGTCACAAAATTGGGGTGTACTAGACATCCTGCGCTTTAGTGATGGTACCACTACCAAATTTCTGCTTATGTTTTATAAAAATATAACTTGGTATGAAAAGCGTCTTCATAGCTTATCGTACCCTAACCCGGGTTATACAAAATGTGTTTGATGTATTTCCTGTGGCATTTCAACTTTTTGATGACCACTGCTCCCCAACATTTTATTTGCCGATCTTTGTTCCCTCTACTAAGTGAGTTGGAAATATATCAGTTCTATTTTTAAAAGGGTATACCCTCAAACCACTATTGTCATATTATAAGATAACTGTCAGAGTGACGGCATCACGTGTGAGCGGTTGTGGCTGTATACAAGGGCACACGTTATGCGTTCAACTGTAGTATGATATATATGGTATGTATTTAATCCGTAGTATAGATTTTAAGTCTTACTGTTGGTTCACAGAATCACAACTCAATAGGTCAAGACGAATTAAGTTCAATACCAACGAAAAGACTCCATACCCTACATAAACAGCCAAACTGCCAATATGAGAGAGGTTAAGCATGAACAAACGACACCTCAATATCTGAATAGAAACTGATATTACAACTAATGTAGCTGGGATACGTGCATACTTTCACTCATATATTCTCAATTAGAATTACGTATATGTATCACCATACATCCCTAGACCTTCAGAGGTACCTATAGGCTTCAAGACCCCATCAGACCTCCTCAAATTAATGATCCCCAGAACCGACATTTACCCGACATTTGTCGCAAATGAAATCTGATTTGTTAGAGATAAAATTTAATGTGTTATAAACGAAATCTATTTGTCCCAAACGAAATCTGATTTGTCCCATACGAAATCTGATTTGTCCCATACGAAATCTGATTTGTTACAAACGAAATCGGATTCGTCACAAACGAAATCTAATTTGTCACTAACGGTATCGAATTTGTTGCAAATGAAATTTAATTTGTTACAAAATTGACAAATTTTTGTTTAAATTTGATGTAAGCTTATTCACTTCTAGTAATAACTTTACGAGAAAAATGACGTTTGTGAATTAACACCTAGAATATAATTCTCATATTCTACTAACGACTATATTAATCAAAATTACAGACGTAATCAAGAAGCTATGTTGACAATAACATTAAAATTTTCAAACCAAATGCATCGAAATGAAATGCTGCAAACATTTAAACATCAGACGATTATTTATGGGTAGGAAGAAAAAATAACTAGATCAAGTTGTGACGACATTCAGAGCAGCACATCATTGGTTATTGAAATAATTTTTTCTTAAAAGCGATTGTTTTTATAAGACATTTTAATAGTTCTGCAAACATGGAAAAAAGAGCGTATTCAAAATTATAATTAGAGTTATGTGAGATATGTACGCGTATTATATATTTTTCAGTATATTATACAAGAACCCATGGTGTAATATGAAGAAAATTTAAATGATTAACACGTTGACTCCGAAGTGAGTCATATGTGGTACACGCAATCATCTAACCTAACCTAATGTAACCAAAGCANGTAATTTTACCTGTGTGGAGAATCGGAGTCAACGTGTTAACTTAAAATCAACAAGCACAAGGACTAGATTAATTAGCATAAAGATCAAATAAACTTGTGCTCGGTAAATAATTTCTTACGTTTTCTTACTTGGTGACCCGCATTAAGTTTTTGGTAAGTTTTGATTCTTTAGCCAGCAATGGTTTACTGTCATGATGTTAACTTTTTACGTCTTCGCAACTCGCTTCCAATCCTTTCATTCTTCTTCATATATTTCAAATATTCACCTTCTGTTGTCGTTTGAAATTTTGTCAGAGTTCATTCCGAAGCCTTTGGTTTTAGTGCCCAGACTCCCTACACCCACCAGGCCCTCCGATTCCCAACACGTACCAGAGCTTCTGACTCCCTACACCCACCTGACTCTCTGATTCCCTACACCCACCCGACCCTATGACTTCCTACACCCACCCGACCCTATGACTTCCTACACCCATCACACCCCCAGACTCCTCAGGACTCTCAAAACCTAGCACACATTCAAAAACCCATCAGACCCCCTCAGACCCCCAAATCCCAGAA
>VOMN01094743.1:0-19486 GCA_014899125.1 Orchestia grillus
ATCAATAAAAAACCCAGTGGATGTCTCCAAATATTAACCTTCCATATGGATCCTGGGCGTCCCTTATTTTAATAAACAAGTCCATACGGCTGTACAGCACCTGAAGAGACGCGATTTTCCTGCCCGGTCCACCCACCTGAACCCTGGCCTCGCTGAGGGCGGTTCGCTTGGCGAGCTCTTCTCTCACGAAGGCGTCTGGGTAATGCGTCTTCTCGAATATCGTCTCGAGGGACTTGAGTTGCGTCGACGAGAACGTCGTGCGGTTCCGACGTGGCTTCTTGTGACGAGGGGCCGTCTGCTGGTGCAGCTGAACGTCGCCCCCTTCGAGCTCTTCGTCTGAAACACGTCATCCATAAAAACAAGTTACAAAAAAAGTATTAGTTTGCTCTTTGAAACTGAAGTCAACAGGGCGTGAATTAAACACGAACGTTGGTGCTTTTCGCAGCAGTCTCCATAATGAGTATCTACTCTAGGTTGAGTTTATTATTTCTTGTGAAATGAGGTATAAATGAAGTGGCGGAAGAATGAAAAGTTCGCCTCGTGTGTTGGTGTTCATTTTTAGGAATAAAAAAAATCTGAGCTGTAGAAATTTCAAAATTACATTATTGTCGAAACGCTCTGCATATTTTTCCTTATCTTCTGAGAAATGAATAGCAGAAATTTAAGATAAGAATATGGATTCTTTTTTCTTTGAACTGAGAAGATAAAGGTATTCTTTTCAGACACCAGGGACCATTCGTAAGAAAATACAACCCATATCATCTTCGACTATGTCAAGTCATATTATTTTAACCCTTTGATGAACTATCCCGAGATATCTCGTGGCCAAGGTTTTTGTTATCATTGTCGACATATGTGGACGGCATGGTTGTGGCACGCACACGGCCACTGTCTGCTACACATACCGTGTGAATGTAACACCGCCCAAGTGGCCGGTGTTGCATTCACACGGTATGTGTAATCGACAGTGATCGTGTGAATACAGCAACCACGCGGACATCATATGATGTCAATACCCATTAACAGGTTAACAGGTTAATGTTAGAGTATTGTGAAAGGAGTGCACACATATAGAAGCTTGATCGATTAGGATGATTTCTTAGCTAGAAACCGCTTGTTAAACTTACGATTCAAATCAACTTCCCACTGAAACATGCCATTCACTCGCGCGAAACATGAACCAGAAATGTGGCATCTGTCTCACATCTTCACTAAATACGTACAGAGAAATAACCCGATTAAATTAATGCATTCACGCCCATGACAATAAATCGAACCCTAGTGTGTGTGTCAGAGCACCGGCACTTCAGTATCATGATATCTTGAGTGCCCCAATGATTTCTACTCCACTGACACCATGTGACAAGTGCGAGCTTCTGTGTATGAAGAACTAATGATTGAACGACGTCGAGAGGCGTCATATACCTATATAAGTGGCAGTCTGTGTCTGGAGGCAGGGACGTGGGCTGTGTTTCTTTCAGGCTTAGTGTAAGTCTTATTTGTGCATCGGTACAGATAAGATCATCATGTGAAGTGACCGGTGAGGAAATGTAATAAAATTGACCACAAAGAAGATGAAGGAGTATCAAAAAATCTTTGGTTTGGGAGTTTCAAGCCTAGGCTTATTTTGAAAACATTTTTAGGACATAAATGTTGCGATCAACTTTAAAACACCTTATACTGCAGTACATAGGTATCAAATGGGCAAAATTATTGAATATCTACTTCCAGAGGATAAACAGTTTGCATATCATTGAGGGGAAAGATACGTATATAAATGCATACATGTTATTAATATACAAAATAAGTTCATTTTGCTATACCACATAGGTGTAAAATGCCATAAAACCATGGAATTGCTAGTTTTGTACGGCAAACTCTTTGCTTTATAATTTTTATACTTGTGGATATTCTGCTGATGACTTGCCATTTATGGCTGATGATGAGAGAATGTTGGACGAGTCCATGTTACGCTCGCCCCTTACCTTGAGTGAATGTATCCTATGCATACCCTAGAGTGAATGTATCCCATGCATACCCTAGAGTGAATGTATCCTATGCATACCTTAGAGTGAATGCATCCTATGCATACCCTAGAGTGAATGTATTCTATGGATACCCTAGAGTGAATGCATCCTATGCATACCCTAGAGTGAATGTATCCTATGCATACCCTAGAGTGAATGTATCCTATTCGGATCTCTGCTTTCTTTCATAGTAATGGAGAGAGTTTTAATGGAGAATTAAAAAGGTTTTAGTCATGAAAATGATGACGTTGACTGTTAACAACACCGTGTTGGTGATGATGATGAAGTGTTAATTGTTGATGGTGGCAATGATAGTGTTCATTAACAGTATCATTAACAGCTCATCATTATCATCAACCAGTCTGATGGGCTGTGGATTGGTTAATGATAGTGATGCTTGTGAAGATGGGGATGCTTATGATGATTCAGTTATAATAAGATTTAACTTATGGTTATACAGGGGTGAAAATTGTAATAACAAACCTACCTATAAGAAATTTCAAAGCTTTTTAGTTCATCAAAATGTTTTTCGTACTTCCTTACATTAGATCTCAAAACAGATATTTCCAATACATAAAAAAGTATCTAATTGAGATTAATAAGATAAAATCAAAAGCGAACTAAGGGAAATATTATAATCTGAGCGATGCAGTTGCGAGTGCAAAAACAAACTAATGCTGAGAGTCGCTGCTCCGAAAACTATTTTCTTTAACATATTTTCACTGGCACCTGCATTTTTTAATAATTAATTCCTAGCGCCCGAGAAACTTCTAAAACATTTTGGATTTCGTTACTCCTAAGGTAAATTTTTACACAGTAAGTTAGAGTGCAATAATTGGATCACTTTTGAGATAATTATATTGTGAATATGTCAAATGATTCACGTCGATCAAAATTTACTGTGGAGATTTACCAGTTCTACTTCTCACTCAATATTACTCCTTAATACAAAATATCAATTGAACTCAAAAACATAAAAACTTCGCCTCTTCTGAACGAACTCATAAGGAAATAATAACACAGCAGTCTTCATTATAGTACCAAAAGTGTATACATATATTGTGTTGCATTCCAGCAATATATAGTATATAAAATACAGGGTCGAGAGCTATTTGAAGACATTTTTAGTATGTTAAATGTAAGATAATATTTAGCAAGAAATGTACCCATTTAAATTATATTTGTACAAATATCCTTGATGACATTTCGTTATAAAATTATTATATGAAACCACTTTTGACTTCAGTGACTGCTTCAATGAGTGTCCGAAAACATTAACAAGCTGAAATTAAGTGGTCCTTACTCATTTCTGACGTCACCTGCACAATGGCAGCCTTCAGTGATGCTATGCTACTACGAGGCTGTTGATTAATCGCCCTTTCGACGACGCCCTACTCGTAAAAGTCCACAGGGTGTAAATCCGGCGAGTTTGGGGCCAGGAATTGGAGGTCACGTGATCGTCAAAATTCTCTGATAACCAATCTTGGGACACTATGGCTTGTGAGAATGTGCTGAATCTTGTTCAAAGACACATGACCTTCCATTGGATACCTGATCTATCCAGGCCTAACAACCGTTTCAGAAAATCAATGTATCGAGCATCAGTTTTAACCCTAACCCCTATAAAAATAATTAAGGTAAAAAGGTGCAGGTAAACCCTTCTCCTTTTACAACTCTTAAAAGCATCACAGTAAAGCAGTATTTGATGTGCATCACTCTGGGCTCATTTCCTGGGTTAACATCTTAATTGAGACGAGTTCACTGAAATAAAAAATAAATTACATTAATGATTCGAGTGTGCAATGAATGGAAAACGACATGTCTTCAAATAGCCCTTGCGCCTCCCTGTATTGTACCAGTAGATTTTACATCGTAGTGTACGCTAGCATTTTGCACTGCATAATACGTACAAGATAGCAATATAGTCTACCTTGCATTGTATCATTTTACTCTGTAAAATGAAAATAGCGGAAGTAGAATTTATATTACATATTGTGCCGCATTATATAGCAACGTATTGTAAGAATTATATTGTCATATAGACATAAGTATATTTTAGCAATAAAACTCACATTGTATTGTATGTAACATATTGTGTCAACAAATGCTGCGCAATTTGTGTATAATAACAGTAGCACAATTTCGAACGATCGAGATAACGAAGGGGTAATGACGTTGACCAGACGTCCGGGTGCTTACATGTATAATAATTTCTATGCTCTCTCAAACTATGCAATAGGTGCATACAGTCTGAAATATTTGTTCAAACTGTCGTTACGAACAATTTGTAATGTCATCTTAAGTCGTATTGGTCAAACTGTCGTTACGATCAATTTACAATGCCATCGTAAGTCGTTTTGTTCAAACTGTCGTTACGATCAATTTGTAATGCAATCGTAAGTTGTTTTGTTCAAACTGTCGTTACGATCAATTTGTAATGCAATCGTAAGTCGTTTTGTTCAAACTGTCGTTACGATCAATTTACGATGCCATCGTAAGTCGTTTCGCGGCTTAATTTAGCTTTAACGAGGAGGCCGAGAAATTTCTCTCTGTGCATCTGGCTTTTAGAAAAAATAATTTTTTCCGAAATCAGTCACATGCAAGGTATGGGTCACATTGGCTTCTCAATCATTAGGACTACAACTTTAAAAATAGGTGTGGATGTCACGTTGAGACTCCAGTTGTGATTCTTAGTTCACTAACTTATCGTTGAGCGCGAAGTGGTGATCAGCAAGTTGGAATAAATATTAACCAAAGCCATCGTATACCTAAGCATGACTTGAGACGGGGCTAGTATTCAGAAATCCGATTGGAGTTCGTAAAATCTTCCCTTGTACTTTAATGGTTAAAAACAAAAGTTCCGAAAAAACTGTTAGTCAAACACAGCGCAAATCTTCAGTCAAACTTAAGAATCTCGACACCACAATACACTACGAGCGAACCTACCATCTGCTGTTAGTCATCAGTAACTGCAGCACATTAAACTCAACTCCAACAACAACTACGCACCTTCTGCTGTTAATCGTCAGTAACTGCAGCACATTAAACTCAACTCCAACAACAACTACGCAATTTCTGCTGTTAGTCGTCAGTAACAGCAGCACATTAAGCTCAACTCCAACATCAACTACGCACCTTCACTGCACAAGCCCTCACCGGGCCGAGCATATCCAGGCCTGCGAGGCACAACCGGCACGAGATGTCGGCTTCTCAAGGCGGTCTTCATCTCCGACGAAGTGGTCGCAGCAGATCTTTCTGGAGTCGAAAGCAAGGTTAGATTTTCGGGTTGTTTGATGTCGTCGAGGTCCGTGTATTGGGCACCTATAGAGCTGGGGTCATCAGGTTTAGACCGTTCTTTCGATGCGTCGTGCCGTGCAGGTTTTGAATTTGTTTCTTCTGAAATTAAAAGAGGTACTCGCTCCTGGTTTTTGGATATCGGGGAAGTCGAAGATGGGGATAAACTCCTTTTATTGGAGGTCGAGGTTCTCGATTGTTCAGGCGGGGACTGAATTTTGTCGGCTTTCAAGTCTTCGTTTGGTCTTGAACTTCGCTTGTTTTCCTTGATCAGTGAAGGAGAAGCCGACGGCGATTTGTGCGAAGTACTCGGCGAGTTAGGTGCCGAATCCTCTGACATTAAAGTTGTGGAAATCGACGCATCTTGATGAGCCTGGATGGCACCAACTTGGTGGTCACTGTGCCCAACTTCCTGGGAAAAACTTGACGGCTGCTGCTGAGGCTGCTGTTGACTTTGAAACTGTTGCTGATGTACATTTTGGTGAGCTTGATCTAGAAACTGAAACGGCTTACTATGCGGAAATAAATCTTCTTCTGGGAAAGTCTCTTCTCGAGTAAAATGACGGAATCGATTGAAAGGATTAGCTGCAATGTGAGATTGAAGATTGCAGTTTTCAGGCATTTGATTCCCGCTATAATTCGATGGATAGTTGTGAGCAGAATGACTAGGAAAAACCCTCGAACTGTTGTATTGTGGATACAACAAAGCGCTGTGAGGGTTTACGTTTAAATGACGTTGATGGTGAAGGTGTTCTAAGTTAAAATAATGAGAGGATCCTGGATCAAAGCTTCTACCCAACGAGTTGTTAAAACTAAACAGCCCGGAAGGGCTTTGCAAATCGGCGTTGGATTCTTGTTGAAAATTGTTTTCAAAAGCGAATGCAGAACTGGCGTGGACATCATACACAGGCAGCAGCTGCTGGCCTTGTGGCTGTAGGTTCTCATTGTGCTCGTCACCTGTTTCATCCATGGTCTGAGTGGCCACGTTAGGTGTTTTCAAGTAAAGCTTGGATGGAAGTTTTCTTTTCAATATCTGATTTTTCTTGTGCTTCACATGTTTCACGGGAAAAACTGGTTTGTTTCCCAATTTTCAACTTCACACGGCATTTCAAAACCAAATACTACACATTTTGGAAGTTAATTTCTAAATTAGATGGCAATATCGTCACACTTCCTTTTCTAGGCCGAATTCAAGAATCATATATGATTCAGTCAGATTTTTAGAACACTTATAGCACTGGAAGAAATATTTATTCAGAGGATACGAAGGTAAATCAATTCTGATCTTCTTTGTCAATGTCAATTGGAGAGCCTTGCGCGCCATAGCTAGGCGCTTGTTTCACTAGTTTCCGAAAACGTTTCACTAGTTTACTAATACGTTTCACTAGCTTAGAAAACGTTCTACTTGTTGAACGATTTTTGACAAAATTGAACTTTGAGTGAAAACAAAATTTTAGTAGTCTACGAATACGTTTCACGAGTTGGATGATTTTTTATTGAAAGAGAAATTTCAGTTGCCATAACGATCACAAAGCTGACAATTAGCATTAACCACTTTACAGGCATAGCCTTTTTGATTTTAGATAAAGATAAAGTTAGCTGGATTAGGAAAGATATCGTGTGTATGTGTATTTTTTCAGAGATGTCATTTTTACACTGTTTTCATCATTCAGTTTTTGTAATAATGATGATCTTATTATTGATAATTTTCACCCAATTTGGGACTGAATTAGCACTCGGCACTGATCAAGGAGAGGCGTTGCTTTTCTACTTCCCCTCTTCAGAATAAACAGAAATTGCGAACTCTGTTGTTTGCACCTGCGAATGCGACTTTCTAATTTAAAAGTGAACATTGAACACGTTAATATATGTAATATTAATACATTAAACGCTTAGCGTAAGCCAGTTGTACGAGGATATACCAAACGATTTTCACCCCCAATGTGAAGAATAACGTGAGTCAAAATTAAAAGTCTCTTATTGCATGCTAACCAAAAACGTGCTTCCAGGAAGAATTTTGGGGAAAAATATCGTTTTAACTGTCACCAGCGTCACTGGAGCAGATCTCTGACGCGCATCACTTCCCTCTCTGACGCTTGGAAGGGCACTGAAGAATTATAAGAGGGCCACCGCGGTAGCCGGGCTACCCTCGTCAGCCTGTGGTCCCACAACGCCCTCCCATTTTCTCAGACTCCGCCCACTGCGTGGGATTAATGATAACTAAACACGGATTAAACCAAACTGGATTCCTGGAAGTTACACTGCGACACAAAACTTCACTTTTGAATTGGTCCATTTTGAAAACCGCGATTTTCCATCTTTTTGTAATCAAACAAACTGAGAAAAAGGTAATGTTGATAGTAGCAAGTAGTACTTTTCATCAGGTCAATGAATTTTCTGTTTCACCTTTTTTCAACATTATACCGGTAATAAATATAATACAAGCTTGATGCAGAAGTAAAGTTTTATAGAAACAACGGGCATTCTTTAAATATTTTGTATTAAAAACAAATATGAAATGATACTGCACTGCAAGTAAAGAAAATCATTGTTCATGTACAGTGTTACGAATACGTGCATTTTTCTACGAATATTAAAACGGAATAATTTTTGCCTTTAAAAACTCAGGGAAGCCAAAATTGTTCTCTTTCCAAATTTGAAACTAAGTCTTCATAATTATGCCGTACGGATGATGCGGATGTGCAGAGTGTGTACTGCTGGAAATTTCATCTCACAAAATTTGTTACATGACTGCCGTACGTGACACGCATGTTGTAACAAAATTTACTTGACGTCCAATATATTATAATTCGAAAATTTTACAATATTCTCTGGTAAAAATTTCTGGTGGCATTATTCTCTGGCTGGAAAGTCTTGTTACAAACTTAACGTCCAATGATCTCTGGCTGGAAAGTCTTGTTACAAACTTAACATCCAATGATCTCTGGCTGGAAAACTGTTGTTACATTCTCAACTTTACGTCTAATGTTCTATGGTTGGAAAAGTCTTGTTACAATCTTAACTTAACATTCGAAGATCTCTGGCTGGAAAACTTTTGTTACTATCTTAGCATTCAAGGATCTCTGGCTGGAAAATTCTGGTTACAATCTGAACTTAACATTTAAGGATCTCTGGCTAGAAAAGCGATGGAAAAATTACGATAACAAAAAGGAAGAATCTCATGACACGCTCAAATTGGTCCCAGCCGTCCTCTGGAAATATCATTATCCACATTATAAAAAAAGAACAAATTCACAATGATGTGTTTATTTTGATATTTATATATCTCAGTCATTCTTTTGGTATGATCAAACTTCCCTTGGCCTTGAATGCCCTCTTTTGTATGTATGGTATTGAAAGCCCTCTTTTGTATGGCATTGAAAGCCCCCTTTTGCATAGGTTGCCATTGATATAAAAACAATGTTACGTTAAGAAACGATTTACGAAGCTATATATGAAGAGGAGTGTAACAAATGGGCTATAAGAAATTGTGTTTAAGTTAAGTATGAAAAAAATGGTACCTCACAAGTCGAGAAATCATGTTAATAAATTGGGCCTGAGAAGTCGTGTGTAAAAAATTAAGTAAAAATATAATTAATTCGAATGCATTCGTATCAATCAGAACGATTTCAAATGAATTGGGACACGTCAAGATCAATTCGAACAAGTGCAAATGAATTTCCGGTGAATAAATTCGGTTTCTGGTTGAGTTCAACATTAATTTCCTTCAACATTATTACTGAAAATCACGAATGAAGTAATGATAATTCAACCTCAATAAATTACGTCCTGCTGCTGCAAAAGAAATCTCGTCAGCAAGCTACAAAGTTAAATTTTATTTTGTATATGATCGACCCACACAAAATATCGTATGAATCTCAGACAATATTGTATAACCCTCATAAAGCATTATTTCACCCTCAATAAATATTACATCCTCATGAATGCATATTCCATTTCCCTCTAAAAAAAAGTGTCTAGTACAATAAACATTGCATTCCCTTCAATAAATTTTGAATGGCCCTCACTCAATACTATATTACCCACACTAGATTTAGCATCGCCCTCCATAAATATAATATTAATCCCAATAAATAATATATGACTCAACGAATACCGCATGGTGCACGCTAAATATTATATGAGCTTCACTAAATGGACTCTAAATACACATTGTATGATTCTCGATAAATAGTGCATGATCCTCACTAAATTATTCACAACCTTCAATGAATATTACATGACCTTTAATAAACACTATACAGCCCTTAATAAATATAACCTTCCCTCAATAAATATCAATGTCAATTTCCACCAACATGTATAAATAACGGACCGACATGCATGTATAAATAACGGACGGACATGTATGCATAAATAACGGACGCACATGCATGTGTAAATAAAGGACGGACATGCATGTATAAATAACGCACGGACATGCATGCATAAATAACGCACGGACATGCATGCATAAATAACGGACGGACATGCATGTATAAATAACGGACGGACATGCATGTATAAACAACGGACGGAAATGGATGCATAAATAACGGACGGACATGCATGTATAAACAACGCACGGACATGCATGTATAAATAACGCACGGACATGACCGGAACCTATTTTAAACGTGAAACGATTACGCAGGACATTGGGGGCGAGTTTCACACCCACTTGCAGTGTTCGGGCTATTGTTGCTTGTATCACAGAGTGGAGTGGCCATACATCACAGAAGGAACGTCAACACTGAAGTTAAAAGCAGAAAAACTCTCGATCGCACCATAATGTTAGCCTTCTGTCGCATAGAGCCCCGCCCTCGATCAAGCACGAACACGCGGGTCTCCGCCCAGCCGCGCTATCTTTTCGAGTCGCTCCCGGGAAGAATAAAAAATGAAGATAAAAATAAAGAATCATGAAAAGAAAGGTAGAAAGAAAGACAAATCTTATTTCCAAATCCCCTCATGCAATGCACGGTACAAATTTGAAATTGGGGAGTCGAGCAGTCAGACTGCACCCTTAAAATTGAGTGCAGAAGTTGCGGTGAAACTTCTGATGGTAATTCTAAATCCTGAATCGTTTTTTGTGCATTGACGCTAAGTTAAGTTAAATTGGGTAAAGTTGAACATTTTAAATGAGTTTTATTATTTATGTTTTTAAATTAATTATTTAAATTAGTATTAATTATAAATATTGAAGAGCTGAAAGTTAACTATTAACTTTTATACCAGCTCGTAAGTTTCTGCGTGTGTTTCAGAGAAATAATTTATTGCAGAAAGATAAAAACCCAACATCTCTTCAGTCAAAATCAAATGTGATGCTTTTTGGCCGATAATACGTAAGCTATCATCTATAAATTGTAAATATTGATTGCTTATCACGGTCCCCCTGGGATTATAAGCCCCAATTTTAAAATTGGCTGCTCATCATGAATGAACTATCTTGAATTAGCATTACAATTTATTAGGGTCAGAGATGAGAAGTTCCCATGATGTCATCCCCATATAAATTTAGTGAGTGATGTGTCCTCTACATAGTGAGTAATGTGTCCTCCACATAGTGAGTAATGAGCCCTCCACATAGAGAATAATGTGTCCTCTACATAATGAATAATGCGCCCTCCACATAGTGAATAATGTGTCCTCCACATAGTGAGTAATGTGTCCTGTACATAGTGAGTAAATGAGTACAGCTGTTTTACAAAAAACTTAAGGAAAGGGTGAGGTATTTCTCAGATAGATTTCTTGCTTTTCCCTCAAAGAATGAGTGTCAAACAGGCTGATAAAAATTAAGTTTTGCCCAATCAAAAAAGCATATGAATATTGGTCCTTTTAAATACCCTCAGCGAGCTACCTTAAATCTTACAGTAACCAATTAACAAAGATAACTAATTAACCTCAATTAATTAGTTACCTTGGTTCATTTTTTCGCTTCAAATGTGTCCCTCACCGATCGCTATATATATAGGAACACATCGGAGGAAAATTCAACGTCAACTTAAAACGACTCCTTTCATCGTTACCAGCACGCCGAAACGGCTCCTATCATCGTTATCAGCACGCCGAAACGGCTCCTATCATCGTTATCAGCACGCCGAAACGTCTTCTTTCATCGTTATCAGCACGCCGAAACGGCTTTTTCATCGTTATCAGCACGCCATAAAAGATTCATAGCGCCACGCGTGCCCAATGCGATACACTCAAAACAATCATTTTGAAGTCAACTTCGTGTCCGTTTCATAAGAATTTAACTCGTCAGCAGGAAATGATGTCCTATTGTTTTTTCTTCGTTGTGCATCCATCTTCCAGAGATAACATGAGTAACATTGTAAAATGTTAGTCGGCTAGAGTATTATTTGGACAGTAAAGAGTTGAATTTGTTACCTAACTTCAAAAAACAAATTAGCACATTGTTAGGCGTTGCAGATTATACGTTGAGTGTAAGATTAAACTCCATTTTCCATCTCTGCCTGTATCTAGTTTTGTGTTGACGTCACAATCTACTTTCCATCTACGACAACTTCTACCGTCTTCTAGAAATAAGTGAATATTGAATGTAACATGTATACCTGATACATACATTATTACACGAGGTATCATTTTACAATGTTGCTGGACTTCTGTAACACGTATACGTAATACATTGTTACACAAGGTATCATTTTAAAATATCACTAAGCATAAATCAGATCTTAGTTTAGTCATTAGAACAGGAAAGCCAAATTTCCGTTCTGATAGACTACTTTGTAAACTTAATTATGCCGTTGTCTTAGTGTGAAGAAATTTTTTTTCTGTGAAGCAGAAAAAGATGCATGGTGTGACATAAAAGATGGCCCTCTCCCAAAAAAGTATTCTCAAAAAATAAAAGAATATGAGTTAATTTAAGTTTGAACTCAAATATTTTTATAACAGGTCATTTTTGAGATAAATTAGCATATACGTACATCTATGTGGTATGTCATTTAAAATATTACCCTCACGACAACATTTTAAATTACAATGTGTCCTGTACACATCCACTTTCTGTAGTGAACAGTAAGTGTTCTAATCATATTAAAGAATGCTACTTATACTATCAAATTAATTCCACGATCTAACATGTCCAGTGATAATTTAAATTGTTCATCTTTGAATTACGTAAACTAAAGCTTTTTACATTCAATGTTATACTCATTTCTAACATAACGTATTCACACTCCACGCGTCAGCCTTCATTTCCCCATGTCAACATCACACGTCTGAATTAAGTGAATTAGGCGGTAAAATTTCCTGATCTACTCAAAGTTAGCAGCCCCAATTGTTTGCTGTGGTTACTAAAAAAACAAGTTTAACACGCAATTCCTTGGCTACCAGAACACACAATCGACATCGGTTTTTCCAATTTTCTTTTAGAAGTTTTCTCAACGGGAATAGAAATGAGTTTTGATACGGAATATCAAGTTTATGCAAATTACTTTTCAAGTGCCAGGGTTAAACGAAGTGCATCCGTGTACTAAAAAGTCACTCTTTATTAAAGGGAGGGAAAAAATGGTCGTCCATTTTAGAAATACGATGCGCACGCACTGTGGTACCAGTCGGGCTATCCAGCAGTGAGAATGTAATGGTGAAATCAAGAATTTAAATCGTTTGAAAACTTCGAAGTGTGATTTATAATTTGCTGGCTGATCATTCGCGGTGACGAGCTTATATTTTAAATATTCTCGACCCAGAAACAAATTCTTCTTCACCAAACGCAACCCTCTTTCTCACGATGCGCTACGGAATAAGTCATGTTCTCTCTCTCCCTCTCTCTCTCTTCCATTCTTTCTTCCCCACGAGTCTACATCCCCAAAGAGAGGGTTAATTTTACAAAACGTTCCCCGACGTCACCCGGCTTCCCCCCACGGGGAGCTCTGCCCTCCTCCCCACGTCACTTCCACTCAGGGGCCCCTGCTCGATGCCTTTGCGCGTCGGTAATCGACGTCGTGTTTACGTCGGCTGCTGAGTCTCCAACATCGGTTCTCGTACAGGTGCATGGTCTACGTACATCCTACGTACGTTCTTGGTGCGCGTATCTGTACGTTTGTACGGCTCTTCAATCTTATTTTTGAGCTTATAGGTTATACGGTACAAATTCTACAGGGAATGTGCCTGAAAAAGCTATAAAGTAAGTCAATGAAGAACACTATCGATGTTTTATGCAATATGCCTTGCTGGATTATACTGTGTATCGAATAGTATACATAGTGGGTGTACGATACATGCTACAAAACATGCTGGCATTTTAACATGCATACGACGCAGCACTTACATAATATATACTATAAAGGGCGTGTTTAATACATTTATGCAAGATGTTTTCATGGGTGAGAATGATAAATAAATTGTAACCCATATTAAACGGGTGCATTTTTCTGTTTCAATGTGAGCTAAATAGTTAATGAAAATATTCGTTGCTGGCTAAGTACACATATACATATACGCCTGACCTCATTGCTGCACGGCATGCAAATCTAGCAAAAAAATCCGTGAAAATTTACTGAAAAAATCATTCATCTCTGCATTCAAACGTTAGTTTTCTTTTCGTGCTCTATTTCTTTTCCCTTTTAAACAAAAATGACTCCACCATATTTTAAATAAAAAATTATAGGATCCGTTTTATGCAGTCTCACATTTTCCGTCTCACTTTTTTCCGCCTCACATCACTTCTCAGGCTTCACAAGTGCAGTCACGACATTCATTGCGAGCGTCGCCCGTACGATATACCTAGAATAATCAAATATTTATTTACTTTATCAATCCCCCCACTACATACGTCGCCGTTATTCATTTTGCACAGCAGCACTTGTCTTCAACTCGCCGCGTTTTCTGCAGACACTAGCGGACACGCCCCACCAAAAATGGCGGGGCAAATGATACTAACTTCTTAAGATGCCCTCTTATTCACGGTAACTCTGTCATGAAACAACGTTATTTTCAGTATCACTGATACTGCCTTCTCTGACAGTCTCGCTATGAGTTTAGGAATACGGACCCGGGAATTTTCTTTTATCGAAATCCTGAGGAGCGTGACAAAAAGACGGACGGATAGACGGACGGAAGGATCAATCGACCAACCAGCCAAGCAAGCAACGCTGGGCTTCTTATATAACTAAGAGCATCAAATTCTCTACAAATTTAATATGTTCAATGAAGATTCTCATTGTAATTACGGCCAAAAAAATACATAAATATATTCATTTATTCATATATTTAAGGAGAAACCTGGCGTTTTCTTATATAGTGAGATGCTAAGCAGCACAAATGTTGCAGCAGGATTTCCTACCGAGCGCTGCCGAGATCATTACTGAGGGATTTGCCCCATTTTCCAGCCGGAATCTGGAGGGACCGGTCGACTTGTGCATCTCACTTGGGAGGCCAAAAAACGGTCGAGAAATCCCGAAAAAATCGCTCTTTCTGAGCGAGCCGTTACTCAGTGGAAGCCATTTCTAATGTTTTGAACTGCGTTTCCCACATCCATGATGATAAAATTCACGCAGATATTAGTGTTCAAAAGAAAAGTCAAATAATGATGAAGTTGCGTATACAGGGTGATACAGAAAAACGAGAACTTTTGAAATGCGTGGTGGCAGCCACCTACAGTTGGCAACACTGATTTTAGAACATCGAGCATTTGAAGTTCTGTCTTTTTATTAAAAGGCAAGTCGTAGTGATTCAATCGCTCTATATTGATGGATTATTTTCCATTTTATCGGGACTCCAGAAGTTTCATTTATTCTCCCCCACCATGTACCAATTGCACTCGTTAATGGTGCAACAGGAGCCACTCGCAATGATTTTTAGATGGCAGAAGCCTTGGGTTCACCCTTTATTCGCTTCGGAAAATGAACCAGCATCAATAAAGGACAAAAGTTTCCAAAGTAACAAAGGCATAAATTGACTGTAACTTCGATTCAATGTGCGAACATTATAACAGTTTCAAAGGACTCAAAAAATCAGAATACATATTCTTTCGATATCGCACGTGGCGGGAGAAGGACTCAAATGTTAAATTAGATGAAACGGCAATCTAACTCCCTAAAATCCCCTCACAAAATCCCCTTTCCCATCCCACGTGTAATCGTGTAATCCTCCAAAACCCACGAACTCTAAAAAATTTACCATCCTGCGCGTAATCCAACACTCAAAAATCTTCCATCTTACGTGTACCCTAAATTCCACCAAACAGCCCCCCCCTTCGGATTTGAATTTTTGCAATATTAAAAACTATACGACACCCCCCCCATCCCCGCTGTAGGTGTAGTACACGTCTGACAGGCTAATGTAGGAGCGCCTGGCAGATCAGGTCCCTGCCAGCAGACACGCACACCGGACACCACAGCCACGCTGTTCCTGTCACCCTGTACAGGTTCCTGCAACACGGTGGGAGGTGTTGTATGAGTGGTCATGCCAGTGGTCACACCGGGGGGGGGGGCCATCGATGTTAATACCAGTGACAATACCAGGGGTTCTATTAATGTTAATACGAGTGCAATACCCGGGGATCTATTAATGTTAATACGAGTGGTAATACCAGGAAATATGTCGTTGTTAATACCTGTGACAATACCAGGGGATCTATCAATACACAAGTGGTAATACCAGGGAATTTTCGTTGTTAATACCTGTGACAATACCAAGGGATCTATCGATGTTTGATAATACCGAAAGATCTATCGATGCTTGTTAATACCAGGGGATCTATCAGTGTTTGAAAATACCAGGGGATCTATCGATGTTAATACCGGTACTAATGCCAGGGCAACATACTGTGAAAGTGACCTCTCAATTAGAGCTGAATAACCCCAAGCAGCCGTGTTTAGGTATAATTATGAGTGATGATAGTCCCAGTAGTATTGCGCTCGTATTTAGTTATTATTTATGCCATTTTTATTGATCAATGTTTCCCACTGTTTTATTTATTTACACATTAATTTATTGATTTATTGATTTGTTCGTTATTTGCTGACCAGCGTATCCATTTGCGTGCTTATTTAGTTTGCCTAAATATTTATAGAAATAAGTGAAAGACTTTGCGAGGTGATCGCAATATCAACGCGCACCATTGAAAATGAACTCATATGAATGTAATATGCATACATACACATATATATGCATGCACGTAGTGTGTTTGCCCCTCAAGATAGATACCATAAAAAAACTGTCAATATGCAATATAATAAACTGTTCCTTTTCATGGTCTTATCATCGGGCTTACTAACCATTATATTTTTGAATTTATTCTAGAAGAAAAATGATAGCAATCAGCGCAGGGCGTTACATTTTGCTAGAATAAACTTATGAAAATCCCCATTTCAATTGAAAAGTATCTTGCCGGTTGACACAGGCACTGCAAAATTTTTCTTCTTCTACCTTAATTTCCGCGGACGCTCTCACGGAAAGGTTTCCCAGCAGCAACAGGAAAACAAAAGCATTTACAGCAGCCGCAGCTGCTGCTGCGGCCCTAACGTTGTCGCAAGCGTAAGTACCGAACACAACCATTCTAATAATTGCAAAGCAAACACAGAGGGGAGACCCTGCTAGGTCTGCCTCGAGAACACTCAGCTCGCGTCTCTGTTTCACCCGCGCTCTTCTTGGCCGATCTTCCAAGGAATTGGAGCGATAATTAAGTGGCAGTCGTGATGCCTCTGTCACGTGAAATTGTGTGATCAAAGTCTGATGAACGGAGAAAAAATTGACTGGTGAAAATAGATTATTTTTGTTAGAGGGTAAGGGAAAAGGTGGCGTTCGATGTAGTAAGAAATTCTAACGACAGGGAGACAAAGAAGCAAGAATGATCTGATTTGAACTGATGTTGTAATACTAATGCTGAACCCATATCAGCACATCAAGGATTACGCAAAATTTACTTTAAGCCTGAAACAGTGTAGTGACATGAAAAGACGCTGTCATATTATTAAATTAAATTTATCAGTCCAGGGCAATGCAAAACGACCTGAGATATTTAGGGTTCAACGCAAGTGAAATAAAACAAAGAATAAGAAACATATACATATATGCTTCCCTTGACAAAAAATAAGTCACCCGTTACTAACATATTATAGTGTATGAACTCCTCGTTCACGAATAATGGCGATAATTCTGCGCTATATTGAGTCTACAAGTATCCTAATGTACGTCGATTTTAAAGTACTTTTGTATCAACTGATCTCGTAATTCGACCACAGTATGTGAGCGATCGTCCCGACGTCGAAATTGTCTTTCTAGGTGGTCCCTAAAATAATCTAATGGGTTCATGTCTGGGACTTAGCTGGCCAGTCTAAAGGCCTGAGATATCCTGAATTATTGCCATGCCAATTAATGATAGTTCTAGCCCGATGCACCCAGTAGTCGTTATCCTCAAAATGAACTTGAAAAACAACAGGTGACTAATTTTTTGTTCGTTAGCTTATTTTCTAAATGATTATAATATAATGCAATTTTGTTTCATTTTGTTTAGTGTTAAAATTACTTTTGCTCCTTCTTTATTTAATTTCTCTTTTACTGCACTAACGACTGTGTCAGGAAATTTTGTCGCCTGGCGTCCTTGTATTGCAATACCCTTCAGGTGGGATAGGATAGGCCATAGGCAATAGAGGTAGGTTAGTTAGGTTTGTCTATCCTATGCTATGGGGACTAGCGCCCCCAGGGGAGCACCGCTAGGCTACCTCAGCTTTAGATAGGCCTTCGGGACTTCTATCTTTCGTGCCCACTTTGCTTCTTTCCGTTTTCATTCCTTCTTCGCTATTTCTTATTTGTCTTTTCTTCCTCTTCCTTCTTAACTTGCTGTTTCTATGCGCAGGGGATCTTGTGTGGGAACACACCCTGTGCATAGATTCCCCGTTCTCCTAAGTCCATACTAAATGGTCCCTACTCTTTCGATGCGGTATAGCCCTCGAGGCCGGTGCATTGCGTCTAACCCCAATAATAATAATAATAATTGTATTGCAATAATCATTCAGTAATGTTCATCTCAACGTTTATAGATGACCTTTTAAAAAATCCATTTAACTTCAGCAATATTTATCCACGTGAATCGAGCATCCCTCGATTTTCCACCACACTTGAACTTTAAAAGACAATTTCGAAAGACTCTCCACAGTTTCACGCAACACAAAACTGCTCGTCATTTGCATTCAATCACCATCCACCAGTCACCATCCACTGTCCACCAGTCACCATCCACTATCCACCAGTCACCATCCACCAGTCACCATCCACTATCCACCAGTCACCATTCACCTCGCATTTACTGAAGAGCAACACGAATCAATGCACATTCCCCTCCTATTTAAAAAAAATCGGTCAGAGTAGAAAACAAGTTTTTCAGCCAACAACCAAAGCTTGCCCGCTGCCCTCCTTCCTCTTCTCGTTTGGCTGATCACATTACGGAGTCATTCACATATCACATTACGGAGTCATTCACATTACGGAGTCATCACGTTACGGAGTGGGCGACCGGAGGACTTGGGTAGTTTACCTAATTGTCCTGCCCACACGTGCCCGCCAATGCCACGGGTCCCTGGCCATGAAGGAAATCTGTCTCGAGTTAGAGGGACGCGTATCTTGCTTCCGTTACCCCGGGGCGCAGCTTGGCGAGAGGCCCGCTACAACGTGGTGGCAGTCGTGTACGATTTCTCAGAATTTTAATATTTCCCGCAGAATGCTTATTTTAGCTGTACTATGTGGCAAAGTTTCACTTCTGTCTTGTTTCTGGATTAACACAATTGTTTCCCATTTCATTTCCTAGCAACTATGAACAAGCGAGGAGAAAAATAATTTTAATGCAAGGATTGTCATTTTTGTGGTCATTTGTACTATTTTATGTTTGCATTTCTTCAATAGAATTCCAGTGATAAATATAACGCAACTGCAACGCAAAAGCGATATTTCATAGAACGCATGACGCTTCCAACTGTTTTTCAATAACTCGAGTTTGGTATGAACACTTAAATACAAGGAACGAAAGTTATGTGACATTGTGTAAGTAATTGATTTTATATTCGAAACAACATCAACACAGACGATGGGACTGTCACCACCTATGCACAACATCGCAGCAATATCACCACAGGTGATGGGACTGTCACCACCTATGCACAACATCGCAGCAACATCACCACAGGTGATGGGAGTGTCACCAC
>VOMN01094748.1:0-18085 GCA_014899125.1 Orchestia grillus
GCAAGAGTGTGAATGTAGAACCTTCAAAGATTTGTTATGATAGACCTCTATTCAAAAATATCGATTCCTAATTGCGTTTAAGCCTTTTAAAATGCAAACTTTTTCGTTCATACTCGCCATCATTTGCTACACGATTCTTTTACCACAATTTGTTTCAAAAGAACCAGTATTAAGGTGTGACAATGTTCGTAGCATCTCGCATGAATCACGATGTGGGCAATCATTGTTTTTTAACGAAACATCGCTCTATGTACTCTAAATCATCAATATTTCATGCCGCGTGTCAAGTTACATGTCTAGCAGTATGTTCTTATTCTAATTGTTTGTCTTTTAATGCGACTTTCGATTTTTCCATGCATGACGAAGTAGTTCATCTAATTTGTACGGTAATTTAGGCTTTGAAATTGTTTCATCACATCGCAGTGGGCAAGGGTGATCAGCTACCAAATTAGAAATCATAGTTGAAAGTGTTAATGTCATTTGTATTTCTATTGCGTCACTGAATTCTCGTTTAGTTATTGTTAATTGATTTACAATATCTTGCGTCACATATGTCACATATTCTAGGAATAAACGATTCTGTCTTTCTCTCCAACAGCATAAGTTTACACAGTGCAACTTTGAATAAACAGTGCAACTCGATGTACCTAAAAAAGTATGCAACGATTTTGGTTAATTTCAAACTTCTGTTACCTAAATTCAAATTAAGATTCACAATTAGAATCTTCAATTCCACTTCCACTCTTAATTTTAAGGCTGTTTGAAAACCCGATTGTATCATGCTTTGTGCGTGACTGATTTCGGAATAAAAGATTTTTCATTCTTTCTTTCACGTTTAGAGTTGGACGTAAATAATACCTGAAAATTTACTGGCTCAAATTTTAACCAGTCTGGCAGGAATTTGCGTACATCTCTGTTATAAAGACCCTTCTTTTTTTGGAGCAGGCTTAAGTTAATTTAGCCATGCCACAAAAAATCAATTGAATAGTGTTCTACATAACTCTGGTATCTAGTCCATGTGACACTGTACCTATGTATGGCAGCGTCCGAGTAGATTTGGGTCACGAATAATTAAAATATTTCTAAGTGATTCCCATCTTCACAATAATGAAGATCAAGCATATTGCGCACTTTGTTGTACGCTTCTTATGTTTAGAAATTTGTCTGAAAAGTTAAGAATTAGAGTCCCATTAAAAATGGCATCTACATTTTTCCATTACTTTCCTTTTACATCACATTGAATTTTAAGCGAACGATAAGGTTCTTTTCCCGTTGCTAAAGTGTTCCTCCAACTGGCATGGAATTTGCAGCTACATAATTTATAATTTTAGATGTACGCATCGCAGTATGAGAATTCAACCCATCGAGCACTGTTCGTGAGGACTACCGAGCATTCTAGACATGTAAAAGGGTTAATTTAAAGATCACGGTCGGTTAATAATTCGTTAATTCAATATCCTCACCAATTGTAGTCCGCTAATTTAAGTATCACGATTCGTTTAAGTATCACGATCCGAAGTTTTATTACCACTTTCACTCGTAATTTCAAAGTTGTAGTCTTATTGATCCTAAATAGATGTTTCGTCGAAACTTCCCCGTTTTAAATTCAAGGTTGTAATCTTATTGATTTAAAAAACCGATTGTTACTTGCTTTGTATGCTGATTTCGGAATGAACGATTTTCCTATCTTTCTTTTCTATTTCTTCAATAAATCTCCAGAGATAGCATTTAATTTTGGTCATGGAAATGGATGAGCATTCACGTACACAAAATCTGACGTATTTTACAGCAGTTCTACGTACATTTTAAGACATTAATCTTTTACATAGTAAAAGAAATTATTGTATGCAAGTCTACGGTGTGTTAAAGCATATTGCAGGTTGTTCCTACTTGTAAATACAATACATTATTCACACCAATGAGTCAATGCAGTGGCTACAGACGTATAAGGAACAATATGTTGCATAATTCTTTGTTAGTTTTCCTAAACATAATTGTACACAAAAATAAGAAGCTGGTAATAGTTACAGTAATAAGTGACCACAAAATATCTGCAAATGTTCTCAGCATTTTTAGAGGGGACTTGAGTATTTTTAGAGAACTTATGGCCCAAATTCGGGTGAGCGTCAAAAATTTCCTGAAAATCGAGATCCCAAGATTATTCATAATCCCATTTCAGATCTGCGCGCTACCATAATGACCAAAAGGTTTCAGTAAATGAGACTCCAAATTTTCTAGAATGCATTCAATGAACGGTGCTTTAGACACCAAGAAGAAATTACGCTGCGGTTATCTGACGCCCTGCATAACTGTTTACCGAGCTGCTCTGCCGTGGACAGAAAAACATCAACATTGGCCTATCCGTAACTCGTTTGCAGGTTTTGCAAGGTAAAGAAATTGAAACTCATGTGTTTCAATTCAGGTGGGTTACCGCAACCACGGTGGATTTTAAGATAGAAGTTCATGGGTGAATAATTAAGTGGATCCGCATTTGTGCATTGCAACTAACACCTCACGCGAAGTCGTGGGTGTGGATTCCGAAGGAATCGAGCAAAGCTAGGAGAGAGATAAATTTTTGCCACGTGAGCAGCCCTTTCTGTGGTAGGTTAACCCCTTTCTGCACCACACTCAAGGATGTTTGAGGACTGAATGGATGCCCACGTTACCACACCCGCACTTCCATAGTCCGCCCCACGGACCGTGGACGCGCACTCTCGGAGCGCGGGATGTGCTTACAACTACTAGACGGGATCTAAAAGGAACACATGCAGGTATTAAGAAGTTTTGAGAATTGAAATTTTTGCAGGTTGCTATATATTATTTCCATCAAATTGAATTTGTTCCAAAATCCTATGTTTTTGTAAGTACTTCTCGAGAAGTAAAGTTGAATAAAAATTGTGTTTATACTCTGACTCCTAGTTCAGTTTCCTTCTGTCAAAACCTCATCAATGTTGAATTATTGGTAAAGCCGTGAGTTAATTTGTATAGTGTTCTATCATTATATCCCCCACTTAACTTCTACAAGTTATTAAACCGCGTGACAGACTAGAAAAGCAATCGACGCAATACAATTCAAAAACTGCAGAAAATGCGAGTACAATCACGGAACGATTTCTCTTTTGCTAGTACATATTGCAGAGGGTTGTCATGCATGTGAATGTGAATATTTAGATGAACCAGTAGCAACTTACAATGTAGAAAATAATTTTAGAATTGCTAATGCTGTCATCTTTGGCTACAAAAATTAATTATGAACTACAAGAGTAAAATGCGCTCATCTATTGTCCATTGTACGTATGATTAACTATCAGCGGAGCAAATTTAAATTTAAAAACATCCTTGAAATAGTTTCATTGGTGTTATGCATTATTTTGTAACTATCCAAGTATTTAAATCCAATAATAACATGTTTGTAACAGATGCGACATGATTGTTTTAATGTTCATAAAAATGCTCGTAAACTGTCCTATACCTTGCCCAAAATATTCATCTAACTTCTTAGATAATACATTTAGATCACCCTAGCTAAAAATCTCACCCGAATGGCCCTGATGGGGAGCACCTTAAAGACTTCGTTCATGATGAGCATAGAATGGAGAGCGCCGCACCGCTCTGCACTAAGTAGCTCCATTTGCACACCAGGCAAGAGAACGACCCGTCTTTGTGTTGGCCGGGTTCACCTCATAACTTTGTCCCCGCAGTCATTATGAGGTGGTCATTAATTAAGAAGATCTTAGGGGACGTCGTCTCGCTCTACTTAGGAAAGCTCATTTCGGACACACAGCTTAGCGTCCATTAATTGGCTGGGGAGAGCAATGTTCAGTGGTGGCACTGGGGGATAGTCCTCGGAGTACATTACTTCAATAATTAAGGGTCAATACATTAGCTATTTTAATCCGAGAGCTACGGTGATTTCAGCCATTGTCGAAATTCTTTTTGAATCTCGTCTTGCTGTTCTTTGAGAAACCTTAAAAGCTTACTCATGCGTTCACCAGTTTCAATTGATGGGGAGTCAGGCTGCTATCAAAGTAAAAGGTTCATTTGAATTAAATTCTGAGACTAACACCTCGGCCGGTAACTCTTATTAAGTATAATGTACACTTTAGGATCAACCTTATAGTGCGCAGTGCTGCGCCGCCCGTAACAATCTACAGAAAACTGCTATGGATTTGTGAAGATTTAGAATGATTGTTCAAGAATCAGTTCAAATAAAATTTAAGAAACAAACTTGAATGTGAACAATTGAGTACGAATTTCCTTTTGAACAAGACATACATAATCCCAGCACACTTAAGAACTGTTGCTTATTCAAAGATGTATTTTTGAATTTAAATAAAAAATGTGTACCATATAGGGTTAAACGTTATAGGGAAGAAACTAAAAATTCGTGGAAGTAACTTTAAGAGAAAAAGTGAAAAATAAAGATGATAAAGAGCAGCACAGGCTTTCGGTAAAGGACTAAGCCAGGTTGTGCCTCACCAAATCACTAAACAATATTTATTACTGAGAGATGCTGATGGTAGTTAAAGATGTAGAATTTTTTAAACTTGTAATAAAATGTATTAGTAAGCACCACAAAATTGGTAAGCAAGCAATAACAAGAGGCATTACTTAATTAAATGCAATCTAAAATTTTTCCGTTGCAACCTGATATTTTCATAGCTGTGCCTAAGTAAAGAAATTAAGCGTTAAAATTTTACCATACTACAGAAACATTTAGCATTTTCGGTTATCAATGCACCCAGGACTATAAATTTTATTCATGAACTACACTGTGCGGAATTTATTTTTTTCCATAAGCAATGATGTTGATCGCCTCCCCATTGTCCACTACATCTCTCCCTGAGCTTACAATTGAATGAGGAACGGGAAGACTTTGCGTTCAGTTCACCTCCATCCACAGAGTGACAGATCAAAATTTCTTCATTCCTCTTCTGTCCAATGAGCTCATATATTTTACCTACAGGAATCTTAAGAAGTGTAGAAATTTATTCCGACTGTCATGAGTGCACAGGTACCTGAGGTGCTTAGCTGCACGGCTCACTCTGAAAGCACGTGCTGATAAGGACAGAAGTTACAGTCGTTGGTTCAAAAACATCATTCAGTATATTTTCTACCGACACCAGTGGTTGAACTCCTAATTAAGCAATTTTTCCGTAGTACTGGAGAACTTTATCATTATTTTTAAAGTATGCAGAAGACATTATTTCCGTTGTATGCAGAACACAGTGACAAAATTACATCGTGTATGATGCGACTCTCTTCCTAAACTACGATGCTGATTATGATCTCTAAGGGTAAATAAAAAGTTTTCAAGTCTGCGTGTACAATGGAACTGTCAATACATATTTGAATATCCCAGTAGAAACTCTACTTCGGTCATTGACTTCATCGAATAAAAAGTGGCTCAATAAATCCTCAGATGTTCATTACCCGAAGGCTCCAACGCTCTCTCATGGAATCTCATCCTCGCATCCTCATTCTGTAAACAACGGGCGTTGACCGAAAAAGAGTGATGTTTGCAGACGCTTTTCCGACCGACCAAGCTTTTATTTTCCAAAAGTTCATTGATTGATGTCTCTGGGGTGCAGAGGCAGGAGAAGCCTTGTTGTTTAGCGAGGTAATTTTGAGAGCATCGTTTTCCAATGTTCGTAAATATGGACTTTAGACCAAGATTTTTATACTAGGGTTTAACAGTCATCCTTACATTACGATGGTGATTTTAGAAGGAATGTATTGAAGATAGAAAACTGAAGCAAAGGTATGGTATAAAACGTTAACTACAGTTCATTATGAAACGGTATATTCTCTGTCTAACCAAAACTTTACGAAACTCTAATTAATTATTTCACACTCTTTGTTGCGGTCATATAGTTACTGCTCCACGTTTTGATCACTATTTGGGGTAAATGTCTCCCAGAAGCAAATCATCTGAGTAATTGGACCTAGCTCTGTCCAAATCTCTTATTCATAATATGAAAAAACTTACCTGTAGAATAAATAGTGGCTCTACATATTACGCCAAGCGTTCAACACAAGTAAGAGGACGCACTGACGCAGCCCGCATCGGACATTCAAGCAGCATACTTATTTGCACAAAAATAGGACAATCCAAGCATGGCGTTGTAAAAGAAATAAGAACCAAATAAATAGAAGTTATCCGTTTGCACCAAAATATGAGAGGCTCAGGCTGCTTTCCGGCGCGTCCATATGTCGTTCAGATTTGTGGTGATGCAGAGCGGAGCCAGGCTTTAAGTCTGACTTAAATCTAAACACTGTAGAAAAAGAACGACAATTTTGTTGCGATTAATTTCAACGAGTCGAAAAGCCTGCAAAAGAACAGACAAGCCTAATGATATCTGAGAGCCCCTAAAATTAGAAGAAACTGGATTTTGTGGGGTTGGGCTTTGAAAAAAGAGCACCTGATAAGCGCCGGCTGAGCCGTGAAGACTTATCGTGACGATTACTAACGATATATAGCTCCGTTTAGGTGTGTCTTAGCTTCAGCTACGAACGGCTTCTGCTTCGGCAGCTATGGCCGCTAAAGTGAACACATAAGCTGCTCAAAAATTTCCCAAGGGTACAGAAAACCGCCCAAAATTCCCACTTTAAATTGTTCGTTTTCGCCAATTCGCTTGCTGGAATTGATCGTCTTTCAATGAAAAAATGTGGCAATTTTTTCATAGCAAATAGAATTTATAAAGTGCCAACTAAATTAAAATTTACATGAAAGTATTGTAGCAGGAAGGTACATTCATTTTACGAACGTACTGTTTTCATTTCTTCACTTAAAAATTGTGCATCAAAGAAAATTTATGTATTCAAATGTTTTGAAATCTCCCGCATTTCTTTTTGGCCAGAGTTAAGTAGCTTGTGGACTTCAGTGAGTCAATGAGTTACACTGTGAGAGTGAGTTACAGTTTGCATGCAACAGCATATATTTGAAAGTGAATAAGGAAATCTTCTGGGTAATTCTCTGAAAAAGAGTTCTATAGTTCTATAGCCCACTGAAGCAGAAAATAGTGAGTGTATTTGTGCAAAAGAAACTAAAAAAGTGCAGCGAGCCGCTATTTTAGATAACATTTCTATTCTGGCACAGTGGAACTACCCTTGTTACTGTCCAGTTTTCGAATCCTGAGTTGGAAGTAGAGACACACCTGACAGCAGAAGGTCCTGTGGAGAGGAGCAGGAGTGGCTGGCTCCCCATGAGGTGCTACGCGGAGCCCATGACGCAATCTTAAGCTGCGTAGAGAGATAATCTTAACTCTTTGACTACGGTTCTCCATACAGGACAATTTTCAGGTCGACATATGTCTCCGTTGTGAATGTATGAACGAAGAAATTTGTTGTCAGAAATTTGGTTATCCTTTTAATTACCCTTCTAATCCAAGCTAGCCTTTTCGAGTAATAAACACAAATTTCATGAAAGTTACCAATTTATATTCATATATGTTAGTGCTTTAGCTACGTTAGGTAAGGTTAGATGATCGCGTATACCATATATGGACCCACTTCGGAGGCAAAGTGTTAAGATAATCCGAGATGATCTTAAGCTACCGCAGCGCGGGCTGCTTTCACAAGTAATTTTTGAACATGCAAAATAAAAAAGTGAATTTTGAAAAAACTTCATGAATAAACGATTTGTATTTCTTAAATTCGAGAATAAATTCCATCAAATAGGAAGTGTCAATAGTGGTAATGCTAATTCCCTATTGAAAAATTAGACTTCTCGTAACTAGAGAGACGACGAAGTATCGAGTGCCAGAGTCCCCATAGCTGCAAAAAGGTTGAGTGAATGAGGAAACTTCAGAACCGCTGCTTTAAAATAAGCTCTAAAGTTTCTCAACTGCAAAGTACCCCCATTACTCAGCGTCTACTCAGGCTCCATTTATTAGCATAATATAGTCCCAGTTCTACACATCATCGCTGGGAGCAAAGACTTGAACTTTAGCGTGATAGTTTCGATGACAATATTTCTGCATTGTTATGCCTCGGGAAGTGCAATCCTTTGCGTTTTGATGGCCAAAAAATTGTTGGAAGCGTAATATAAATTAATTATGACGTCATTTATTACACCTGGGACACTCTGGATAGTACCACGGCAGCTACTGGAAATGAAAATAAATAGGCCCGATTGCTCTCCTTTCAAGAACTTCAGAAGTATACCAATTGTGCCCACCCGGTCGTCCGAGACAATGAGTTCTTCATGTGCTAACGTCGAAAGAATTAGTTTTTAAGTTATAAATTCTCTTCCGATTGAAAGCTTCTGCATACATAGATAAAGATATATTTTTAATCCAAGGTAGTGACCTATGTTATTAAGCACACGTAATCATCTGTATTAAAGAAAAATAATTTTAATTTAGTTTAAAAGATGCATCGTATTCCACTGTACCGGGCTTAGCATCAATAAAAGTAATGTAAATGATTATTGATACACAGGATGAGAAGGAATGAAAATTAGCTGTAAAGTAATTCGACATTTAATTCCACTTAAGCACTTTAATAATTTAGGTTTTCCGTAGTCAAGCGAGGAACAGATGTTAACCAAAATACTCATGAAATTAAATGTCCTCAGAAACGTAAGTCCCTGATCGATTTGAAAAGTAACCAACTGTTGTTCATCTACGCAAATAGAAATATCAAAAGCTAGTTACTGGAAAGTAGCTGACACCACTTGAAAAATTTACAGCGACCATTTCTGGATCTCAGTTATGTTTTTCATATATGTATAACGTAAAAAATCCAAAGATCCCGAAAAGAAGACGACATTTTACCGTTACAACAGTGCCGTGATGTCTCTCATCCCTCCGTCCGGACTGCCGTCACTGCGCGCTCGCCTTTTCCAGCGGGCAGCGATGCAAGCCTAACGTTCCTACGCCTTCGTTCGACCAACGCGCGTCTTCGATCGAGATTCATTCCAGCCTCATCGAGCACTTTTATGTTAACGAACACGAATAAAAGCATGTACCTGAAATAATAGTGAGCCCCGTAATAACGTACCCTAATTAGGAACGACAGTTTGTCAGAATAATCGACAATTGTACATTATTCAACGCACCTAAAAGTCAAGAAAAGAATTACTCTCTCCGCCGTCTGTGGCTGGGACGTCCCCCCAGTTCATACACTTCCACACCAGTAACGCGCCCCTACTCACCAGGCATGGCCACCCTCGAGCGCCGGCGTCAGTATCCAGAGGGCACAAGGACCGTCACTGAAGCTGCCTGCGCATTGGCACAGGTGGCGTTATTCGTAATCCACGCTCTAACTTTTACGGCAATCATCAACTCCACGATCACGATATGGGATGGGACGACTTCCAGCACACGTTATAAGAAGGGGTAGAACGTCAATTCATCTATGGATTGTTATCGTGAGGTGAAATTGGGAATACAAATTTTTGGGTAATGAGCTTTGTTTAAAAAAATTGTAACTTGAATATTTCACGGGATACAATGTAAATACTTTACGTTAAGCGTCAAATTTACTTTCTCAAGGGTAGATAGCTCTCGCTCACGGTCTAGGGTTGCTCGAATGAAAGTACTTTATTGAAAGGTCCTCGAGAGTGGTCGATGAGTTAACCGTGAAATTTTCAACAAGCCCGCACAGAACACACATCCATCAGTGAGTTGTAGGCGGAACATTGGACACTTTAGCGTGACGTGAGGGTTACAAGGAATAACGATTGGCTTATTAGCTTCCGATGAAGACATGACTTATTTTAGGACAAGTAGACTTAATTCGCAAATGGGAGAGTGACCAACCCATACATAGGCGTGGCCATTTCAAAGTAAAAGGTTTGTGATTGAAGATCGGGAGCTCGGGACTTGGTGCTGCAAGGAAAAGGCCTCTGCCCGATGCGCCCTCGGGGCGTCTGGCACGCACCTTGGACGATTTGAACGCGACCTCACTAAGCAGCGGAGTTGCAAGCGCTCAAGTAACCTGCGATTGATTGCTCATCACCTTTACTACGTTTGCGGATAATTTCCACGATATTGTCCTGCAGTTAAGTGCATCTCAATTTACCACACCGTTTTCCAGTGACACGTACATTTATCCAGCCGGGAGTTCTAGTACTTTGTGAGTATCTTCTGCCTCAAAAATTAACGTGCATGGTCGTAAGCTATCGTGAGCCGCAATACATCGTCAATTGAAGTTTTAATATCGAGTCGCACCATCAGGAGCCACACGTGCGTCGACAACATCGCAGCAGTCAAATGAGGCGTCAGACTACCTCGTTTGAGAGAAATATAAACATGAAGCATGAGCAGCCACAGGTACCCAGAAGAATATATATCCACAGCTGGCTGGGCGCTACACGTAAGAATCGGCAATTAGGACATATCAGTGTTGTAAGCCGACGTCAACGAAAGTGCGCGAGTAATTCACAGTAAATGCGATTGCGAATGTGTTGGAGCTCGAGTATATGAATAAGCCGGTCACTATTAGCCAATAGCTGGCAAAGTTACTAAGAATGTTATGTTACAGGAAATCAAATACCGCCGACATCAACTCTAACAGTACAACAAAAATAATATAATATAATTTAGTATAATTCTATTTTTGTTTGTGCTATTAGAGGTGATGTCGGCGGTATTTGATTTCCTGTAACATAACATTCTTAGTAACTTTGCCAGCCATTGGTTTATAGCGACCGGCTTATTCATATCATCTGTGCTCACGTCTCGTTCATTTCTCGCTGAGCGTACAGGCACGTTCCATCATCTTTCTGTAATTTTTAATCTGATTTCCAGTGACATGACAATAGCGAATGTGTTATATTTAATTTGTGTTTTTCATTTATTCCCTTCTTCTGTGGGTCAATGGGTGCGCTTATATATGTATGTGAGAGGTATGAAGCGACCTCTCATCCCTTGACGATCTGGTTCCTTGATGTATAATTTATCATAATTCTTTAATCTTGCAATTTCATGTAATCAATCATGGTTATTTACTAATCGTGTTAATGCAATTACATTTTTACGACGGATGGACGGACGGACCAGGCAAGCAAGCGAGCATAACTGGGCTATTAGTATACATGTATAGTGGAATAATCTACATATTAATACGCTTGTACCCACCTACGTACCTACCACCGTTCCGTCACGCTTCGCCAGTCTTAAAGTGAAACTTCAAGTCTCGAGCGAAGTATCCTGGATACATAGGTAGGTACGTCACGCCTGTCACGCTCTGAAGGATTTATGATTGATTGGAGAAAATTCCCGGACCCTTATTTCTAATAGTCAGCGAGACTGTCAAAGAAGGCAGTATGTATCAGTGATACTGCAAATAACAATACTTCAAGTCATATTTACCGTAAATAAACTGGCTTCTCAAAAAATACCATCATTAGTCCCGCCATTTTTGGTATTGTGCGTCTACCACACCAATAAGTTAATACCTACCTACGTACCGTTCCGTCACGCTTCGCCACTTTGCAAGTGAAATTTCAGTTCTCGAGCGAAGTATCCTGTACACGGGTTGCATCTTTGCTATAAAAAGCCAGTCTTTGCGGCACATTTTCAGTTTCCCTAATAGATTTCAGACTACTCGCATCATCGAGAAGAAAATTGCTTCCAAGACCAGACTATATCTGCCCTGAACCTTTAACCTCTGTCCAACACTTGAGAGGACCACTTCTCAAGGGTTGGCTTATCTAAAGTTCGTTTATCTAAATTTCAGTGAAATTTTCACGGGTTCTGCTAGACATCAATAATATCGAGTTCTGAAGGGATGCGTAATGTGTAAGTTCGAGGAGCCCTAAAGTATTAAGACGACTTTCTCGTCATGTGAGCGACTCGATTATTTAGGAATTTCCTTTATTTTGTTCATATTGCGATACAGATGAGTTTTGATCCACCTGTATCATTTGAATTTTGTAATTAAGTATCCTATTTGAACTTCGCCGGGCTTCAATCTTTGCGAGTAAGTTCATGTAGCATAGAAAAGCCCTTATTATCAAATGTTACTGCAAACAGACTACTTGCACATTTATATTTTGACTCACGAAGATATCCTTGCGTAACCCTCCAAATATATTAAATAAAATATCATTTTAGTACCCTCCATAATCCGCTCGTGCTTTCAACGATCGTTCACGCTACCACGAATTTAAAGTCAATCGACAAATAAAAATTAATCTTGATACTGCTGAACTTCATAGTGTCTTCATTCATTAAATCCCAAATTATAACAAGAATATCGAACTCAGCCCAACCACCTCCTTGACAACTTTACGATAACTTATGTTAAACATCTCTGAAATTGTAGTGTTCATAAATTGTAGTCCACCATTTATTATTTCTGAGCATCCAGGAGTACGGCGTAGCTATAGGCCACTCCAGCTTTCAGAAGTTTCATAACTTTCGTCATCTAATTTATTTCGGTACCTCATTTAATTCGTGACTTGTAAAGTGCGCATTCCTGTAAGCCTAGAATTTAATCGAATTTTATAATTAAGTTCAAATTCTGGAATAAGTTGAATACTCATCTCCTCTTAGGGGCAGATAAGTTCGGGTCTGATGGAAGGAAATAGCCACGTTCAATTAAGCCTAACTTTTTGAATGCACGGTCGAGCAGTCCAGTTTGGTGCTGTAGCTCTGACGGTAGACTACGCATCGAGCAGCTCAAGTCGAAGAGATTGGATCACGTACTGCAGCACCCGACAGAGTCACAATCAGATCGCAATTGGATTCTTCAAGTCGTGCGAGTGCACAAAAATCGACCGAAAGTGGCATCTCATCTGATCAGTCAGTTGATGTGTCCAAAGATACTCCCTACCACGTAAGCTGAATTTCTTCCTTCTTTAAATCCACCAAATCTGAGTTCATTTTCATTTCACCTCTGAGAAATCCTTTTGAATGAGCGCAGGTTGCGCTTCCGGGAGATTGCTTTTGGCCAACAATTTGGAAGAGAAAATGGGATTCACTTTCTCTTTGTCAGCTTCTCAAGAGAGAAAATGGGCTAGTGCACAGTGCAGCACACTGCTAAACATTCCCTAGCTCAGACCTAGACTCATTTGCATAATTACGCTGTGCATCCAGAGCATAAAGCAGGCCCATTTGTTACTTCAAGAAATAGCTCTTAACTTACGCGGTACGGAATGCAAAATAGGTCTTTGAGGAGGACACATTCCAGAAAGTTATTGTAGATTATTAGAATCCATTTTCAGCAAGCTGACGACGCGACACATAATGAATGCATCTTGTTTTAACTGACAGTTTCATGTCTGTAGGTTAAATGGCTTTTACTTGGCTTCTTGCTGCCCAACGAAAGCTTTGATAAATATTAGACTTGATACTATTCTTACAAGATTCATTCTGAGCTTCTAAAAAGTCGGATCCCTCGTCTAATCCTGAATTTTCCCTTGGGTCATTGATCTTCCTACACGTTGCTAAGTCATGAGAAATTACAGCATTTTTCAATTCGACAGCACGCGTCATTCCAATGTTTTCTGAGATACGAGTGCATGCTACTAATGACTTCAAGAAAGGTAGGGTCTTGAAAAGTGAGATTGTAAACATGACGTACTTGTACTTGCTGGTGCGACTCTCTTGCATCAGACAGGCTATGCCATTGGAGATATATCAGACAGCTCATTAGTGCTGTACGAGGGAGTTAAGTACGTCACCAGCCCCATCACGGCGTCATCTTAGATTTACTACTAGTACAATATTCACCTTTCACAGTTCCTCCTATTTCCTATTCTTTCCTCTATTCTTTCTGACCGTGAGATAATTTATACATCATTTTAGTAAATAAGTATATTCAATATATAGATTATCGCATGTTCTTATAGTGCACAAACTTCCACCTGGTAAACATTTGTGTTTCAAAAAAGGCCGGGTACTTATTTGTTTGAAATAGCTATGCAATCAATCATACTCAATGCTTATAGCTCTCATATAATAAAAATAAAATTAGACTCAGTGCTTACATAGCCAACTGTCCCTGAATGAGAAATTCATGGGAGAGGTGATTTAGAAATTATCAAATCAGATCATTAAAGCTATGCTTTAGATTGTAATTTTATTTCAGTACAGTTGGCTTCTTCATGCCATCTAAGTAATAGAAGAATATAATTATTTTGCCAGTTATGATATTCATCAACGACGAGTAGCACCGGAAAACGAAAGCATATTATTTTCGGTTCTAGCGAAAGTAAAATTATAAAATGGATAACTTACCACGGCGCATTCGATGATTTCTCGCAGCACACAAATGTGTCGCGCCTTAGCGGCTTGGAATCACTGGTCCACAAATGACTGATGTGCCTAGTCTTCAGGCCGCTGGGGGGCCGTTGTGAGCCACGGCGTTGGTTCAACATCTCATAATAATAGTTAAGGGAATCAATACCTCACTGAATTTATCGTTGCTAATACGATGAAATCTACGAGAACATAGGTTTAACTGAATTTAGTGTTAGATAATATCATAGTTTCTCTCCTACTGCTTGTTTGGAGAAAAATTGAGACGACAATGAAGTGAAAATAAGGCAAATTGATCTAAATCTAACAAGCAATGTATACTTTATAATTCAAAAGACGACTTATTGAAATCATGCCTATCAAATTTCAAAAAGGTAAATGTATTTTTAGAGATCTTCTCGTTATAAATGAGCTTTGTGTGATAGCGCGGAGTGTACGAGTGTGTATTCCCTTCAGTATTAAAATTTTTCAAAGCTTCTGAAAATCTGGAAATTATGAATCATTGCAGGACATGTGGCCTATATTACGGCTCTATAGAGTCACCTCAGAGTGTAAACTTTGGACCTGCTTTCGGCCTCCTGGAAGGTACAGAGCGGCTTTGACGGGCCATAATCCTGATCCAGGCAAAGGGGAACTCGATATAAGTGATTTATTGGAAAACTGTCAGAGAAGCTGAAAAAAAATCAGAAGGTCATTGCAAAACGTCAAAACGGTTGCAGCTATGAAAGGCACATCAACGATTGATTTCTAGCAAATCTTGAACAACAATAAATTTTGAGCGAATACATGTATATGAAAGACGTCTGGCGTTCAAATCATTGAGAACGCTGGCATTCCGTACCTCAAATGCATACCGCGTTTAGAGCAACGTCAGAACGATTGCTGGCTGGGCCGTCAGTATTCGTATTCCTCCCTTCCGGAGCAATTTAATATCAAGGCTTTATCACCACTGTGCACTGAGGCCTTTATCTTAATCAAGTGGAAACGAAATCATGTGTTGACTGTGGTTATAACGGTGCAATAATATCGTTGATGTTCTTGTTCACTACATGTGAAAATGCTCTGAACGGAACAATTCTGAAAGATGGGAAAATAAAGAAAAAACTATTGATGATCATGTTCCAGATGAGCAAAAACGTATCCCACAAAATTTGAGTGAAGTAAATCTTTTGGTAATGCACCTTGAAAATTTTGAATTTATTTGAAGGAATTCTAGGGCGCTTTTAACACTTTAAAATAAGAAAAGGTGTCTTAAATCACTTAGGATAAACCTTATACTGCTTCACTTTTTTAAATTTGCGAAGCAGTTTTATTAAATTACAAACCACGGAGAAGTATATTAAATAACAACGGTATAAAATATTTAAAAATCCATCAAAGACTGAATTCAGTAGTTTCCTTGTCATCTTGTTTCCAGTTTTTTCGGAAAGTGAGCACAATTGAAGTTCAAAATTGGCTTAACGGCCGAACTGGCATCGACAGGCCTAGAGACAAGATCACAGAAATCGACAGAAAAAGACTTAAAGTTCCTGCTCAACAGAAGTGAAGCTAGAATCAGACGGGGCTAATTTAAGCATTCACAGGGTGGATCACTTGGCCAATGGTGCTCATCCAACTCGAGAGGTCTCAATTTTAATGGACTTTTGTCCGACTTCAGGAAAAGAGGCACCGTGCTTTAGACTGAGGGCTGAGCGGAGTGACAGAACAGATAGTTTTAATGGACCCTAACTTCACTTGAGCGGGACCAATGTCTTTCATGTAATTCATTTCAAACTAGCTCGATTTTTATGATAACTACACAATGAAAAGTATTTATAGCTGCTAACTCGATATTAGATAAATGAGTATAAGTTACTAACTTGAACAATACGGTTACTTTGAAAGTAGTAAAGGGCTCAGATCGCTTCAAAAACATTACGAATTTATTACGTGAACGTTGCATTCATTGCTGCAGCTGTTAAACGTGACCGTACACAGGGTTAGGGAAAAGAAGGTACAATATTTCCCATCTACCAGAAAGTGAGACTAGGCACATTTGCCTCTATGAAACTTGGCGAAAAAATTGATTTTTGAGATATAAGCAACTTGATGTTTCAAAGAAGGAAACTTGAAAATAAAAATATCTACAAATAATTCAACTATACATTTACTTCACAGAAATTGTTTAAGGTTCCCCCACCTACATACATTCATGCACTTGCTATATCTTCGACTTAAGGACTGCTGGATACTGTGGAAAACGCGTGGCATTTCAGAAACATCGCCAGAAGTCATTGCAATTCTGGCCGCGAAATCTTCCTCTGATTCTACAGGTGTTGCATAAACAAGACTTTTCATGTGTCCCCAAAAAAAATCGATTGGAGTCATGTCGGGAGATCTCGGCGGCCAGGCATCTTTACCGTTTCGACCAATCCATCTAATGAGAAATTGAACATTGAAGTTATTCCGGACAACATTGTGAAAATGTGCTGGAGCCCCGTCTTCCTGGGGCCACATTTGTCTTCTCACAGCTAATGGTACATTTTCGAGTTTTCGCCTAAGAATACTTTGTAATTATTCCCGTCGAGAAGTGATGACATACTGTAAGGTCCAATAATACAAGATACAAGCCCAAACATTTACACCGTATCGTTGTTGGTATCCGTGTTCAGGCACGAAATGAGGGTTATTTATTTGCCATTCATGGTTGCAATGTAAATTGGATATCCCACAATGGTGTAAGTTGATTCATCCGAAAACAGTGCAAGTTCCGAGAAATTGAGATTCTGCAATTCCTTATTAAGGTACCCCGCTGCGAATTGGTTAATCCATTGAAATTCTGAAATAGCCAAATCTCTATCAATTTTTGCTTGGAAATTTTATGTTCAAAACAATTAGAACAAGCGGTGACCCAAATCTCTATGGAACAATTTCTGCTCAATTCCGTCCCCAAGATCATGTCACTAGGAATTGTAATAAATTAGTACTACCTTATCACTCAAGCACCAAATCCCACCATTGCATTCTCTTTCCAGACACTAAATTTTGGAATTCCATTCCTCCAAACTCACAGCAAAATACCTCATTTTGATCATTTACGACTAATCTTGAGGCTTACCTTCTCTCGTTGTATTGAAAGAATATACGTAAATCTATGTACATAGACCTACGAGGCTATATGTTCAAATATGTGTAATGTGTATGCATGTAGTCCTTTGCTCGATTACTATCTCATACCATTTTTGTACCCTAATTTGTAACTTTAAGATACTGTTCTTGTTTTATCTGAGTATGCATACGTTCGTGAACGTCGACCTATGTGAATATATGTTCAAATACGTGTATGTATGTAGTCTCTTTAAATTTCAACTACACGTGATACTTATGGCTGTTCTTGCAAAAAAATGATAAATTCATACGAAGTTTTATCCATAACTTTAATTTTAAACAACTCATTCAGTTATTGTAACTTACATAGCCGAGTATAACTTTAAGCTTTTTTATCAATCATTGATGTGCTGTAAATTGAAGGCCTTTATTTGTATATAGGTTGCCCTAGAAACTTTGTAGCTTATTCGGGCCCACAGGTGGTATATATCCTGCTTCCGGTTCTTCGTCATTTCTCATTGGATTGTAAAACTGTATCTGATGTAATTATTTTTGGTAAATAAATGTTTCTAAATGTTTCAAATTGCATTTGACATTCATAATCTTCTGGATTCAATGTTTGGACTCTTAGAAGGTGATATAGACGTTAATGATTTTGATTCCATTCACTCCAAACCCCCAATAGTTGTGTAGTCCGAGAGCTGTTGGAGCTCCACTGGTGCTATCTCTTAGTTTACGATGAAAATGGTCTAGCATTGCTTCCTCAACATCTACACGCCTCTGACGAC
>VOMN01094755.1:0-29816 GCA_014899125.1 Orchestia grillus
GGCGCGAGTCCGTTGAGCTGTGCCTGTGATGACGGCGCGAGTCTGCTGAGCTGTGCCTGTGATGACGGCGCGAGTCTGCTGTGCTGTGCCCGTGATGTCCAGGACGATGTCTCGCTAGACCCTCGGACCTGACTGCCACGTAGTCCTCAGGAGTGCGAGGCCTGAGATGCCTCTTCTAGCAATAATTAGTATCCTCGTGTTATAGCGCAGTCCTACAAGAATCGAAAAAATATAGGTTGTTATAGCTCTTCAGACGCATATTTTTATGGAAAGAATGACATTCATTAGAATATGTCAATTTATGAATAAACTTTACCATCATCGAAACATTAATTGTTAAAACTACGATTGTTTTTATCATAACTTTTGTCATTACGGTTATTGTTAGTTTAGGCATTATTCATTCTTAATATTGAAATGGCGTGTTCGGTTTCCATTAGTCGCGTTTTTTTAGCAAGTTCCACAAATTCTGCAATGCTGCCAACATGCGATCAGTTTGTAATCGCACACTACAAGCCACGCCATGTTATGCGAACACTGTTCGCATTACAGACCGTTGGTATTCTCAGCGTGCCGCCGAGAGGATCTACTCTCAGGAAAACATTTTCAGCTTGTTCCGACAAAATTCTTCTGCTTTGCAAAGGAAAATAATAAATTTTTGACGTTGATATTTCTTCACTAACACAAAATGAATTCGAAAATTTCGTATTTCGTATGATTTGTATCATGCACCAATCTCTCGTCATAAATTATGAATTCTTTTATTGGAGCGCCGTGCCGACAGTATGTGAAAGTATGGACACAATCCCTGCTCATATGTTTATTTAGAAAAAATTCTGCACTCCAATAAATTTTGATGACTTTTCCTTGAGGACGAAGCCTCTTGACATCTCCTACTCCGTGAATCCAAGCTCGCGGAAACTTTGGCCCTTGAGTGTCTTCAAAGTTGTTCTGTTCTTCCCAAAGTTTCAGTTGCAAGTTTTTTCATCATAACTGAAGACGATGAAAAACTCAAACTGGTTCGCTAATTTCTGTTTTTATTTCTTCTGAAAAACTTCTTCAACTGAAACTTACACAATACGACCTTGTGAAATTATTTACCTCATTAGGAACAAATGGAATTCTATGTAAAAGTATTTTCATGATAATTTATATGGTACATGTTAGTTCCTGGGTTCAAAAGCCCCGTCTTCGTCGAAAGAGAAACAATTTTTTAAACATTTCTCCTATTTTAAATGAAATAAATTTTAAACCAGAAATAATTCAAACGAAATCATTAGAATTATTTCTTACGGGAATATTTCCAGATTGGAACAGCTTATGCAACTTCTCACGGAAGTCCAAAGAAGTACGGTCTAAAATTAAAATAGACTGATGAAAAAATAAACAATCGTTATTATGTTCGTATTGCTCAAACAATTCATCTTCGTTCATCCCAACGATACACGGCACCATCTTCAGTGACGCAAGACGAGAATTTCATAGTATTCTCTCATTGGATCAACAACACTCATGATGAAGTTCCAATAACTTACTGGATACCATATTACTTTTTTTCAAAACAGATTTCCCGAGAATTCCGGTCACAGTATTGGCGCGATCTGTCCGACGACGGCGGTGCAAAGCATCGACGTCAGCCAAGTTCTCCCGCTTCATCGACAGTAGGATTTGCAAAAGAAGACACAAAAAGATGGGACATTTTGTTTTTGCATTAGAATATAGTACTTCCTTTCAGGCATACCAGTTTTTTTATCGGGACAGCCAATGATATTGAACCACATTTTGATATGGGAAAACTTATCGAGCTCAGTGTGCTCGTCTCCTACTTTCTGTGGTTTGGCCCACGCCGGCGAGAAATCCTCGTTGAGTAGTGAAGCCAATCCTTTATTTTATTAATGTAATAAGAAAAAATATTTCTATATGGATGTTGGTAATTCATTTGTTAGGAACTAAACAGTGCTCACTGATACTCATTCAAGGTAAATTACACACAAACTGAGCAAATCATAACACGTGTTTTTTTGGAGTGCGTGCTCATCACTCAAGGTGAATAGTCACAGAATTTTGACTATAGTAATATTTTACTTCCTCGTTTTTTCAATGTTTTTACAATTGAACAGTAATAGAGGCGCGGAAGAGAGATGTTCACTTAAAGTTTTTCATTATCGTTTTGTAACTGGTCTGCTCAGCACCGTGCTGTAACAGCGCGCCACGCAAGCTTCAGAAGGGCGTCAACTTTTGAGGTTGCTTGCTTTTATACTTTACCAGTACAACGCCCGTCTCTTTGTTGACAAATTAAATTTTATTGCCTTACTCAATATACGACACAGAATAAATGAAATGACACTGCAAGAATTCCGTTAACTTGAAACAGTTCACTTATCATCAGCAATATACGGTTGAGGTCATTTGATGAAAACGTATATCTCAGTAGAGAAAAAGAGAATGATGTGGGAAAAGTGTAAATATGTTGTCAGCACAAAAACTAGCAGCCTAAAAAGTTTGAGGAAAAATGGTAGAAGTGAAAATGGAAAAGTGAAAATGGTTGAAATGGTAGAAAAATGATAGCAAAATGAGAATAAAAACAAACAATATTTTTGATAACAAGGTTTAAGAAGCTTCTTGAAATATACCACAAAGGCCAGATCAACATCACTGGCTGGTAAGTGATAGTTGTTTGACAGAATTATATTAGGGAGAAAAAAACTTGGTGATTTGACAGAATTTAGACGACTTCAATACCAACAGCTTTTATGATTTTCTGAATATTATTACCATCCAGCCGTCTTTGAGGTGAAATGTAATTTTAAAACTCATTTCGACTGGCATTGGTTCAAATGTTGTCTGGGTCTTCTACTCTGCTAACAGGAACGAATACTCATATTGAGTAAATGCTAGATGTGGTAGAAACTTCGCACTTTGACAGAATCTGTTCGTAGCTTTTGTTTATGGACATTGTATGTCACGCGAAAGCCGGGCCCGAATCAGAAGGCATTGATTTTATTTCTAAGAATCAACACAGTTTACACATCGTTCACTCCAGGTTATTTTAGTGTTTTTGTTTTGAAATTTCCTTACATCGTGTATGATTTAAGATAGTTCAGTCGAGAGCGTCGAGTAGCCGTTCATCGTCCTGCAGTCTCTCGTGTTCATTGTTCAGTCTTCTGCGTCGCCCTTGGGTAACGAATTCTAACTTTTTCTTTCCTTCCAATGTTGCCACCCATTGCAGGCTTCCAATCTTGATTTGAAAAATGTGCATGAAAAGAATGTGTCATGGAACAGTGTATATGAAGTGGACGGTGTTATGGACGCCGATGAATAATTTTTCGGCGAGTTCTATTTACAGATAGTTTATTCACGATTACTCAGTATAAACATAATTACAATGGAATCGCAGGAAAGATACAAAAACTAGTTATCTTTCATTAATTTCTATAAATTGTTTAACGAAATCCTGATAAAAAACTCGAAAAAAGTCCATAATTGATTGAACCGAAACTGAATTTTTTATTATGCAATACCGATATTCTAATCACTGCAGTGTAGCCCTCGAAAGTGCGGTGGACGGATGGATTCAAGTAGTTTTAATTGTAGAACGCATTGGTTTTCCTTAAATTTATAATCTTGATGCTTACAAACGGCTTGTTTTAAAAGTCCTCGCAATGTTTACTTTTTGCCCTGTTGAGTAAAAATCTGTCTTTTAATTTTTTTCTTCAAGATCAAATGGTGACATGATTCATGACAATCGCACACGTGTTACTTCGATATTCAAGTTTTTTATGAATTGAACGCAAAAAAAAATTCTTACTCCGGTGTATTATATTTTACACATACTTCCTACTTTGTAAACTCAGATTTTCATCTTAACACCCCTAGTGTGTAAATATTGTTTCTACTTTCAAAACTTGATAATTATTTTTCAGATCAGCCATTACCGTATCTCATTTCAGAAGAGATTATTTTTAAAGCTTCCTCTAAAGAAACGCGACTCGCTGAATCCAAAGAAAAGTCATGCGGTGCATATGAGGAGCTCGAAGGCTTTACAATTCTCGGCTAGAGGTTAAGAGAGGCTCACTTGTGGTAACATTAGCAAATGGCATCATTTAGGGTCTAGCTAATCTAAGTCACGTAAAAGCCTCAGCAATCCTGGCCCCACTACGAGGCTAAGCTGGCTTAGGACTCGCTTTTTGGCCCGAAAATAACATCGTTAGCGCGAGCTATTAACTCTCCACACCAGCTGCCCCGGCGCTACGTCGGTGCAGCCGCCCGCGCCCTATGCCATGTTTCTGAATAGCAAAATTCACCGCCGGCCTGGGTGGAGGCGGACAGCGGCTGGGCCACACTGCACACCGCAGGGCAATTCTAAAAAAAAAATAACTCAGCTATTTTTAAAATAGGTTTCCTTGATGAGTCTTCATCTGGCCTTCGGGGAGATCACGGATATAACTTTATATTTTATGAATCCACGAGAGGAAGCCTTACGGGGTCGTCATTCTTCCAAAAAATATATTTTTAACATTGATTTTGCAAATAGCATCCGAGTGGCACGCTCGTAGCATGAATGCAGTTTGAGTTGAGAATCACTTGAGAAAGCTGAATTCACTTTGTCACCTATAACATTACGCGTCATGAAAAATTGACTTGAAATTGCACAGGGACTTGATGATGAACTCACACGAAGAGAAAAAGTTTTCGTAGAATTTGTTAATCTTGCGAATTTTAGTCATTGTTAATATCCTATAAAAATATGAAAATCAGATTTCCACAGTTGGTGATCTTTGAAGTCCTTTCTGTAATATTTGCAATTAAGTCAAATTAATGGTAACTAATTCATTCAAATTCGTGTTGTAAATTTTGAGCTCGATGTTTGTCGTTAAACAAGTTAGAATGCTTTATATTCCGGTAAGAACGTATCCCGAATATCCTGAAGAGATCATTATTAGGATAAGTTCCGAAAATCTAGTCAAATCCCGACCAAAAAAGTAGGCTTTTCAACTTACGAGCTCGACATTATACCCATAATTATGTTTCATTTAAACTCTTAAATTCCGTGAATCTTAATTACTGCATGTAATTTTTGAAGGCGTCTTTCTTTCGTTTCCCTAAAGAGCAGCATGCGAAGAGTGTGACGACTTTGGAAACAAAGTTATTATCTTAGCGTGACGAGTCTGAAGTAGTCGGGCGGATGCGTTTACTGTCGCCATCATGACATGAGAAAAGTTTCCACTCGTAACCCTTCTCGAAGTTGAGCGGAGGGTGAACTTTCTGGAATTATCTTGGTCTTGTCCAGCTACAGGCTTTTCGCATTCTACGCTGGCAAACCGTGGAGAACAAAGAAAGCAAAACATCTCTCGTTTTTGAAGCCAAAACGTACTCACGAGCCACACCAACTAGAAAATAATGACTCTAATGAAAACAATATTCCTTGTTTGAGAGCAAATTTCACAAACAGAATTTGAAATTTCCATTATGTTTCGCTCTCTTAATAAATCTCTCCAATTCAAGTAATGCTGTTAAATTAGCCTAAAGGCTTTGCTGCCAGCCAGTGATGTCATAACAATTTAAAATGCGTTCCACTAAGATTAGGACGTGAATGAAGTTCTAATGTGGAACAAAGTATAATGGGCTTCTAAAAATATGTCTGAAGTTAAGTCCACCGAGCTCTTCAGTCAATTGAAGACTAAACAGCGGCGCTAGGCACGGCCCTTTAGGCATAAACTAGTGTATTTGAATTAGGATGCGATCACAATTGGTACAAATTATGGAGCATTCATATCAGTGTTCCGAACACATGTACCCAAAGCCAGTGAATATTTGAAACACCAAACTTAACGCAAATGTACGAACACAAATCTGTTTAGCAGGTCGTTGTTGAGTGAATGTAATTTAAGAAACATGAAGCAGTGTACTCGCTTGGCCTGGGACTGAGAGCCCCAACTACATTAAAAGAAACCCAGTAAAAAGATTGTTTTCAATTGCAATTAACCATCAGGATGTACTGCTCACTGTCGGTCATTTTAACTGAAAATTATCCAAATATTTCAGTGATGCTTCCAAAAGCTTTCTAGCTCAAAATTGGTTTAATTTAGGCCTCAATTCATATGGACCTCTATGCTGAAGTAAGTATGGAAGAATTAAAATGAGGGTCCAAGATACATTTTTGTGGGCCAAATAACTAGCAATTTTTAAAAAGTAACATTTCTGTACGAATTTCTTCTTGAATATTACTTAGGTATGTCATCCCGTATATGTATTTATGTGGGAATATTTTTTTAAATTTTATGTTTTATTTGTTCCTTATTAGGTTAAGTCTGCACAAGCATCCTTATGAACATTCAAAAATTTTCGAGCTATACCTAGTCGAATAAATTTGACAGGTATACCGATTGCTGTAAGTGTCAACACCGCGCTCGAGGTAACGTAAACACAAGTCCCTCCGTGATTTCAAGTCTCAAAATAAGGGACACAATGATAACTGCCTAAAGAATCCGTTTGATAAAAACTTTAGTGGACTTACGATTTTTTCCGGATAATAATCCCTGTGAGACCGACTTTTTTGTGCGTGTTGATATGCAGACTTGAATATGCGCACGCTGATGTTGAATACTATTCAGGCACCACGAATGCATTTCCTTGCTAATGACAGAGAACATATTTCATAAAACGTATTTGCTAGTAAGAAAGCATCTTAAATGCTACCTAAATTAAATTACGAGCTAAGGAGCGAGAGTATGTATATATGATATATGTTTATCCTATTTTCAATGCGATTTGCAAACCCGTTTCACTTGTGCGGCATCAAAATTGTAGTGACTTAAAAATACATGCATGAGGTCTTCAACTAGATTGTTCCACACTTTAGTATAGTACAGAGCGAAATTTTATACTTCTAAGTCGCCGTGAAATTTATATCTTCCTCAAATATTTTTTTTTGCAGTAGTCGAAAACTTTTTGATAAAGACACTACCCACGAAGCCCAAAACAGAGTGCAAGGGTATCTGTACTCAGTATTATTAAATATAACTAGAGTGAACGTGGGGGATATAAATTCTGAATAATTTTGAAAACAATACCTTTCTCAGAGTAAATTAAATGCTGGCATTTGCTACCGTAGACTTTTTTTAATTATTTGAACCTGCATTTTCTGTATTTCTTAAAACGATATCGAACTTGGAAACTTTCGCTTTGAATTATTTTCACTACCCATTTGATCGAGAATTTAAACAATTCAGATGGAATGAAAATATCGATTAGAGAAAATGTAGAAGTGATTATTTTACATGCGGAATTTTTTGATAAATTTCTGAGAAAAATGCACATGAGTACATTACTTTATGTGAGCGTTTGTAACCCTCTGTATTCTGGTTCAATTCTGCCATAGCAAAGAATTCATGACAGTTTTCCAGATCATGTAAAGGCTCCTTCATAAGCTGAAATAGATGGAAGAGAGACTCGACACCTTTAATTTTTCTTAGCATTATAATATTCCCAAAAGAATAAATATTCATTATTTCCGAACGCTGTAGAGCATCCATTGATGATGTTTTCTTGACTGGTACGCTACATGTGCTTGATAACCTAGACTGTAGAGACACAGTTATCAGAAGGCGAGAGGCCTGCGAGTGCCGTCGGAGAAAAAGGCTCCTTTTCCTACCGTGCTGTGAAGAAAAGTTTGTAAGGATGATAAATGATTTAGCTTAATGGAAAATCGATTTCTTTATCAGTGTTGACGCAACGCTCACTACTTAGAAAGTCTATTGGGAGCAAGAGCTTCATAGTTGAAGCAGTGTAATGTGCATATATAAATATTAATAGTTAGACACTATTTTTTTTAATTCTTAGGCTTCCCTATCTAGAGGTGCTATTCTAAAGTTTTATTCGTGGGCATATGCTTTAAGCTGTCTTTTTTAACGCTGAGTTTTAAAATTCATTTCCACTCATCTCTAAAACATACATTTATGCAAAGACCATGAAAAACAAGGCATGTCGGTGCCTTCACTCTCCGCTCTGCTGCAGGCCTCAAATAGTTCTTTTTGGAATTTCCTTGAAGATTCTGGGAAAAATTCGTCGCTTAACGAACTCGATATCGGTGATTTGCAAATTGGCCTCGGTAGACAGACACAAAGGATCCACAATTGGCCGGAAACTTGCACAAACATGAAGGTCTGTGAGCTGCTCTCTGAGGCCCCTGCTTGTCATCGGCGACTAGGATGAGAGTAGGAGGAAAATGTGAGTAGAAGGAGCTGTTCGACTGCTTATTTCAAGGAAAATGAGAACAGACAGAGATATTCGACCTTTGGTAAGAAGGAAATGTGAGTAGAAAGAAATGTCCGACTGCTCATTTGAAGGACAATATGAGATGAGAGATGTTCGACCGCTATTGGGAGAAAAAGTGAGGGAAAAGAAAAGCTTGACCGACTATTTCCTCGAAAATGTAAATAGAAAAATATGTTCGACGCCGAGTATGAGGAAAATGCGAAACAAAATGTTCAACTTTTAATTTGGAAAAAAATTGAGAGAAGAAAGTGATGTTCGACTACTGCATAGTAGAAAGGAAATGTGGAAATAAATGATCTCTAATACGAGTACCAAAGGAACGCGTGGATAAAAAATGTGTAATTGAGAATGGGGAAAACGTTCCATTTTGATAAATGAATTTCCTTTTTAAAATGAATAGCCATATAGATAATAACTTTAAAGAACTTGTTCAAAACTAAGGTTATTATAAATAGTTCCTGTACGTGACCAAATGTATTGATATTCTGGCAAGAGGTTTTATAAATAAATAAGAATAACGGTGACAATGAAACATCAAAATGTATAGAACGGCACACAAACGTGCACCAGGAGTCCTTTTTTCTAATGCATTTTTCCAGGTTTAGTGCCACATCGCACAGCATTAAAGATTGATGTTTCTAAGACACATTTATTAAATACTAACACTCTATACCTTGGCAACGCATTTTGATCTTAGCGTTCGTTGATTTTTGTTGTTACGTAAGAGGGTAAGCAATTGTTGAGCGCTCTTAGAAATTAGCTGTGAGCCAACAACACTGGCATCGCTGCTCTACCTGCGCTGACCTTCAACTTGTGCCACCTGTGTTACCCTGTGAAGAACAGGAGTGTGACAGGTAGAGCATCCGCGTAATGGAGAAATAATGGGTACAATCTGCACTAATGGACTTTAATGTCACTTAAGGTTCTTGAGTTACGCTGAGTGTAATTTACTGTCTGGTTGGGGTCAAGTAAGTTACTATTTTCCTCTCAGTTAAAATCGGAAAGTAAGGATAAAAAGGATGTTTGCTTTAATCTTGAAAGTAAAATAGCTTTAAAGGGACTACAGACAATAAATTAATTCTAAAAACAAATTTTACGCTGGAATTTTAATTTTATCAGTTGATTTGTGATATTGGAGCCTTATCAATGACCACAAATTTACTAGAAGCGTTTATGGTAATTCTGTAGACATTCTAACAATGACCAACGTTCAGCATTGAGTAATAACTCCTGGAACTTTATAAGTGATGAAGTTTGGCCTATTGTGCTTAATTTTCCAGGTATTTTTAAAAAAATTGCATCTCAAATTTGTGGTATACCTTCACTTCGGTTTGTTAGCATTTTTATCTACGATTAATACATTATTCCGTTACACACATACTTTTCAAAAATTCCGTGTCCCCATCCTGAATCGATTCAATAATTTAGTTTCCTCCCTGTTCTTGTCTTCATAAATGATGTGACAAATCGCTTTCGGTACTCTCGTGTTACTCGTAACACGAACACCTATGCACGACACGCGGTCGTGTCACGCACAGCTCGTACGTAAGTAGGGAACGTGCGCAACTTCGCAGCTCCCGTCCCAGAAATGAAAGGAAGCTGGCCCAGGTGGGACCGGCCTTGCCATGCATCTTGTAGCGCTGCCCTGTCATCGCTTCGGACCTTGTGATAATAATGCAGGCTGAGGGCGGCTTTCAAGAGGACAACCCAGCGGCAGTACACCTCCAGTAACTCCGCTCGCCTAATTTTGGGCATCTCGCTCATGGTGAAATCTCTTCCGAGTCATATTGTCGTTCAAAAATTGGGTGCAAGGGTAAAGAGATGAAAATCTTCTGTACATGAGGGTGTAAAATTTTTGTATTTCATTCGAACGCTATTTTGTACTAACATTTAATTGTAAAATTCTACCATTCATCAGTCTGAGATTTGAAGTGAAGATATCAAGATACCAGGAGCAAGTATCTAAAGCTGTGTAAATAATATTCGCTGCATCAAACGCAAAAGCAGTCCTTAGATTACATTCGTCTAATATTGACTGCAAATTCATTATGAGAGAGAGCTTCATGAGACCTTATCACCTAATTGTAAACACGAGCTAATGGACGAGCTGCTCGTGACTGGAGCCTGCTAAATTATTTGACTGCCATGTAGTGGCCTTTGTTAGTGATGGTCGATAACGAAAGCGTACTGAACTCACGACAATCAACTGCTAATTACGTTAGGTTCATGTCATAGGCGAACCGTTGTGTGTTGCAAACCGCGCTATTTATAGCTTAACAGCCGAGTAACGCTGGGTCGTACTGCGCGAAATTGCTATTTACCGACAGAATTTGTTAGCCTTCATCGTTGTCCGGCGGTCACGTTATGGCATCACAATGAGGCCCACAGGCGACTGATGGAGAAGAAGGTAGCGGATCACCTCCAGATTTCTCTGAGGGTTTTGGTTGGCGCTCAAATTGAGCTCAAGTGTGTCATTCAACAGAAAATCTCCCATAGTTTATTTTCCATTTATTTGAGGAGGTTCATTTGTCATCCTACTCTAGGCTTCTGAAGTTCTTTGTCCCCATTTGTGCTTGAGTGTGTCGGTCGACCTGGCGAACATTTGGAAGAGCTCTGTTTTAGAGCACATGGAGTGGCAGATGGGACTGTAAGTGTACCTCGGCTCATACAATTTACAATGATACGACGCTCATTTTTATCAACTGAACTGGAGAGGTTCCTTACTCAAAAGTGACTTCAGTTCATAAAGAGTAGATGTGAGGAGATTTTATTTCTGCTTCGAGGTGAGAGGTTCTCATTTCTGGAAGCTTTGTTTCTGGAACAGGCTCTTATTTTCTGGTAGCAAGCTAAATTACCTCTGAGGTAACAATTCAGAATTATCTTTTTTTTACAGCTCATAAGTAGGATGTCCTTGCCATTGGATATTCATAAAGTCTGCAACTAACGCTAACTGCTCACTACATGCTTTTATTCTTGACTAATCCTCATCTTATTTACTGTACATGTCTGCTTCCTCCAAAGTTCCAGGAAACGAACGGTCGCTTTTACCGTTACGGTAACGGCTCACAAGTCAACGTAGGGCAGTTATACGTCAACCAAAGGCAGTTACATGTTGACATAAAGCAGTTATATGTCAGCCTAAAGCCGTTATACGTCATCCAAAACCAGTTACATGTCAACCTAAAGCAGCTATATGTCAACTTAAAAACAATGACTGAAGGATTCTGTAGAGTAACAACTTACAGCCCGCATTTCAGCAACTGAAGCTGGTGTACATCCGTTCTTTGTTATTCGGTGTAGCATAAATCTCTGACCGATGTTATATCGTTTTACAAGCTCCCATCAAGGAGTGGCTGGACTTTCCGTGACTGTAGCTGCCAGCAATTAAGAATCATTTATTTTGGATGACCTTCTTTCTGGATGGTTCCATATTTTCCGAATGAAAGGGTAGGTGCAGAACGTTTGGTATCGCATGTAGAAATGTTTTTGTACAACATGGAACAAAATATAGCGAGTTGAGCACTTTCTCAGCTACAAAGTCGATCAAAAGAAAATAATGGCATAGAAATAATAGGTAATTCTTTAAATTATACATAGCAAACAATGCAAGCGCAATGACTTATCGAAGCGGTAGACTAGATCATTTCAATTGATAAGGCTATGGTATTTAGAGTTACCAGAAATATGTATATAATACAAGCGAGTTACCAGAAATATGTACAAAATACAAGTCTGTGGTGTGGGTATAACGTCGGTTAAAACCAATTTACTTATCTACATTTTAAAACAAAAGCGAGGATTCGATTAAATATGTAATGATTTCACAATTTTGGTGAGCATATATTATCTTCGTAAAAGTATGAGTTGTGTATTTGTATAAAATATAAAGACAAAAACGCTGGTGTTGACATTCATGAACAGGGTATTCACATAAGTATTTGTACAACTCTATCTTGAATTATTTTGAAAATTTTGAGCTCTGGTTCGGAGTACGGATAGCTTAGAGAACATGACTACCAGAATATTTAAACAGCACAGAACAAAATCTATTGACAATCACAAAATGAACTTTGTAAAAACTGTCTATATTTATACACCCGAAAACCACTCGAAGCGTTATGGTTGAAATATCGAAAGATATTTAGTAATAAAGAGATTTTTTGTCCATTCGAAGCCGCTTGTCCCTTTAAAAGGACATCGCTTCTCGTCGCACCCCCACCGAGCTACAGTAAACATTCTCAGCGGAGCCGCCAAATCTGGAGGCTTTGGACCCACGCCGACGTCCCTCTGAGTTTGTCTCGGCTTAATCCAAATTCTTCGCCATCGTTCTAGGAAGGAAATTCCGCCACGTCCAGTGTGGTAGCCAGACGTTGTTTTTGTAGGGTGCACAGCTGGAAGGATGTCTACCAGTAATACGTCTTAAGTACGGATTTGTGAAATGCAGGGTCTTGCTAAGTTCTACATCGGGATGTAATTTTACTTCGCCAAACATACACGAGTGAAATATGAGTTGAAAAATAGAATCGAAACCTGGCTAACGTGGTAGAAATCTGGTTCCAGGACTCATAATCTCGAATTCAGCGTTATTTCTTTCTGCTCTGAGGACAGTAGTCGCGGCCTCTTGAAAAACTCCTTTGAAAAAGTTTCATTTCAAATTTTAGAACACTGACTGATGCAGAAATCATAATAATGACAATGAAACTATACATGAAAAGAATAATCTAAGTTTCAAAGAAATACTTGAAGTATATCCTTTTGGTGCGTGGTTCCAGTCATTCTGAAGGAATGCAAAGATTTATGCTTTTTCGAATCATTTGAATTTCAAAAAAAAGTCCAAAGAAGTGAAAGCAACAGCTCAGCAGCTGGAGCATGGACAGGTGCCTCTCCTGATGGACCCTGAGGAGCTCAGAGCCTGGACAGGAGCTTAGCTTTCCAGGCCAAACATTTCCATTTCGTGTCGAGCAAAAAAAGAAAAGCTCGGGTTTTATAAAAAAAACGCAAGTACAACTTCATGTTCCTAGATTGGGCAGCTTCAAAATGTGATCAATTTTTTGTGGCGTCGCTCAGGTACGATACTCTGCGTTCAATCATTGAAGAGTAAATACATTGTACTTATCAATGTGCTTAGGGAAGTTCAATCATTGAAGAGTAAATACATCATTTCAAAATATGTATGATTGAAATACATTGTACTTATCACTGTGCTTAGGGAAGTTTGATAAAATAGAAATTTCAGATTTATTCGTTGACTTTATCCAAATATGATGAATTACCTTCTTAAGGAAGTAACTACTGCTTCTTTCCTGAATTTGACACACAGATTTTACAATATATAAAATCACTTTCGTTTTACTGTAAAATAGTGATCTAACAGTTTGAAAGCTATTTTAATTATTCTGATATCGAAGTAGGTTTGCCCGTTTGCATAAAATTGCTCCGAATTTGTTCCAAGTTTAATGGCTTCATTCACTCCTCCAAAAAAAGAGAAAATTGTTTGCCTGCACCTGCATGGCTATAAAGAAGCTGTGAAATACTGTTTAGTCTCTCAGAATGTAGAACAAACGGAGCAGAATTTGAAATTGATTCGGATTTTAAAACGCATTGAAACTTAACACTAATTAAAGGAAATAATTTTGCATCAAAATATCATAGTTTTTCCTATGCACTGATATGTTATTTCATTAATAAGTTTTAGTCAACACCAAAATTATTCAACCCTTATTGGCTAGGTCACAAAGCACCAATGAGATACTGTATACTCTATCGCACTGATATTTGTTATTAATTTTGCTCCTGTAAGCCAAAGTTCTGTAATGGATTGCATAAAAACGAATTCTGAAAAAATTCCTGCTGAAAATATACTCCGGTTAAAACTGATCTTTCAGATGATAATATCACTCTTAAACAATGCTTGGCAGAAAAAATGGGCGACCATCGCTAATAGTATCAGATGCAACTTTTTCGGACACTGGTGAAATAATGAAAAATAATTTTTTAGCTCCTCTTAAAACCCAGAGTTATCTGAGCAAATATGAATTGATGCTCTACCTAGCGTGGAACAGGCGGTTGGATGCCGCCCTGACGCAGAGAGGCGATATGGAGACTCGACCCTAGACGGCAGACGCTCTCTGGTCCTCCTGACTAGCGAATGCTTCTCCATCCGTACTCTCAGCATGACATCAACATATTTTGCTTTGAGAAATGATTTACAATGTTAGTTTCTACCGCTCGAAAAGAATTTACAATTCTACGACAGCGTCCTTATCAGCGTACGAGGGAACGTCGCTTTTGTGAGGCTTGCTCGGCAGCGTTTATTGAATACTTCCATGTCGATATTTTCCGTTGGTGTTCAGAAATACTGAATTTAATTAATTCGGTTGTTTATACTTCTACGTCAAAATTATGTATATAGTTATTGTTCAGTATTATGATTGTTATTTAGGTGTTTTATGTAAATGAATTGTTTCAGACTGTTTCTATAATTTGATTCGTTTTCAAAATTGATTTTGTGAGTAATGTTACTTTTCCAGAGCTTTTTATTAATAACCTAAATTAAAGCTTCTGATGATAATGATAGTTTTTTCCTTTTAGTGAAGGGGGCCATTCACTAACATTGTATGCGATGAAAAATACAAAATATAGTCAATGTGAACATGGACTATAAAATTTTCAGCCTCACATTTATTGAATCATAATTTGTCTTCGAAATTCTTCCTCAACATTCTCAAAAGGAAGGAGTGGCATTTGTATTCGGACTCTAAGGGATCTTTTCTGCTTTCAACCTAAATTTTGCTATTAGCGTCTGAAATTGTAACAGTTAATTTGCACATCGTTTCGCATGTCTCTTTTACAGTTCAATTTTACATTACTTTGTAGTCGTTGTAAAGAATTTCGTTCAACCGTGGTCTTACAGGACCCAGAGGGTTATGACTTTTATTTCCAAATAAACTCGGACTGCTGTTCAAACTTGCGTTCACGCATTTTTCTTTGAAGTTATCTCTTTTTGAGCCCCCTTCCTCACGCATTTATTTCTCGCGCAGGTGCAAAAGAAGTTAAAGCTTCGAAGAGCTCTCGCAGTTCCAGCCCTCTTCTTACTTTCGGGAAAAAGTCTCCCCAAGCCAATCTAGCCTTGCAAGTACAACCAGGCTCACTACAGCGCAGTATTGCTGCAAATAAGTCCGACAATCTTGCCCAGAGGTCTGCGTTGCAATCATAAATTGAGCCTAGCTTATGCTCGGTCTCCTCACAGCAGCACTTCTCACACATCCCATTGTATTTTTGCCCGCAGTTGCGTTCCTCAATTTTCTTTCTATTTTAGCATTGTGAATATCAAATTTCATTTTGAACTTTATGAGATTAGCGCGCATTTACATTTTGTTGTTTTCAGAAATTCCTTATCAAAAAACAAGCAAATTCCAGTTTTTCATAATTTCTAGAATTTATTCTACTTAGTTTGTATAAACTTGTTTGTTTTTCCCAAGTCTCTCATACTCATTGTTGATTTTTTTCAGTTAACAATTACTCTCCGTGAAACGTTTTTCATTCAAAGTTTACAATTAAAATTCACGAAGAAATTTCAAGCAGTCTCACCAAAAATCGTTCAATTTAAGCAGATAAATACAAGATCCAAGTAAGCATTTGAAGGTTACGCAGAAGTTACCAGCTCCACGCCCCACTACCACCACAGACAAGTGACGTAGTGCGTGTGTTGTCCGCCGGCACCAACAAAGGATGTTGACTGCTGGTGGTGGCATCAGAACTGCCCGCTGTCACAGACTGCCTCGTCTATTGCTATGCCTCGTCATCTGCGCGTCTCATGTTGCTCTCGCCACAAGTAAGTAGTCCGGGCCACTTGGCTCAGTGTTGTCTCCGGTGTTTTATGTTGGAGTTTTATCCCAGTTTTGCCTGCCCTGAGCGGCATAATTAAGCAGCTTACCACCAACGCATCATCCTGGTGCAGCCACCGTAGTAGCTTGGTGTGATCTAGATAGCGGTAAGGTACTACCAACAGGTCAGCCTAGACCTAATAATATAAGACTCCATGAAACAATTACAGTTCTTAATATGAACAAATCCACTTGCAAGTCGCTCAATTTCGTTTCTGAGTCAAATTCGGTTCAATAAATTCGATTGACTATTAACATGGTTGAGAGCGACAATAATTCAAAAAATAGCCTATTTATTAATCATACGTGCACGTTAAAACGGTTAAATTGCCCACAGGGGCCCGAATGAAATGAAATTGCATTTTCCTGACAGACCGAAAGCTTTTCATGGTGAATATATCTTTAATATAGATCACGTTTCTTGCAATTGATCACATTTCTGAAAGATCACGCATTGCAAACTAAACGCAACATGTATAACACGTGTTTTGAGCCTTGTCATCATTTTCTTGCAACCCCGATTCATTTGTCGGTGGTTATACGTCCACTGTAAGCAAGTACATTCATTCATACAAGATTTTTATGCCCAAGAAAATTTTTCCGTTCAAATTCTTCCATTCTTGGAAAACGGCGGCACGTTTTCCATAGAATGTTGAAATATTTCTTTCATATATTGTATAATGTCTGTCTGAGGCGTACGGGTGGAGGGGGTGCCCCTCAAATAGCTTTTTTGTTCATTCCTTCAAAGCGGGCGCGAAGTCAAACAGAGGGCTGAACTGTTAGGCAGCTTTTTAATATCACCCGTGAAACGGCGGTGAACCTAAAACTTTTCTTCTAATTTAACAAAACTCTGACTATTTAATTTCAACTAAATAGTCCCCTATTTTATACAGGAACATTTCAAGTCATAATATCACTATTCCCTGGAGCTGAATATAAATTTTAGTAGGATTCTTTTTGGTTCACCTGAAAGTTCTCTGTTATATTCCTAGCAGAAAAAGTAATTTTTAAGTACCTCTATGTATACAATAAATTTTCTGAAGACTATTTAGATTCGATATGAAATATTTTGGAAGGGAATTTATGTTACATATTCCCGGCGCTGCAGCCACGCCCACAGCTGCAGCCCACTGCAAAATGTCAGTCATAAATCACACACTTCCCAAGGCCAATCTTTTCCCCAGTGTGTGATCTGTTAGTATCTCAACACCGATGAGTGCTTTATTTTAAATCATTTTTTGACACGCTGTCTTATGACAACAAAAATTTTGTAGGTGCGGCGGAAATGCATTCAGGTAAGAAAATGAATTCGAACATCTGCGCACTAAAACTATCGTTCCGTAGATAACGTGAATCACACTTGTGCTGGAATCATTATTTGCAACAATGCGTCGTATCATGTATGACTAATAGATTTTTTTACTCATGAATACTAAACCAAAATAATTTAAGCTGTTTTTTTTATTTGAAGAACGACTTATCTTCATTGGATAATATTCACCAAATATTCTAACAGCAAGGTGATGTACTAACTTCCAAATAAAAACCTTGCCTGTCATGAAGCGCAATTTTTAAATACAACTGTACATGAACTCACAATTGAATTTTCATTAATTACTAATTACCAAAAAAGTAAGTTCAAGATCATTTTCTAAGTAATTTTTAAAATCATTTGTACAGCTCGGGAAATATCAGGTTTTAACACAAGTCCTCCTCGGGCTTCAATATTTGAATATTATTCTTTATTCAAATATTGAAGTTTGGTATTGAACGAAGAGATTTTCGTGGAGCCACGGAGCCCTTCTCTTGGGAGAGGAAGCTTAAGCCTCACATTTTTCACTTCATTCAAGCGTCAGTTACTACGATGCATTCAAAATTTAGCGAAGTACTGCCTACTGCCGTGATACCCTGTTGGAAAAAATTGAGTTTTTTTTAACTCCCCTTTAGGTACTCACATACCTTTTGTAAATTCAATTTTGATCCTTCTATGTTAACAATATCTCTATCTATCGCCAAGTTGTACGGTGATCTATCAAGTTCTCTGTTTTTTATTTAACCCAAACTTTTATTTCATCTTCGATTTAATTTTTGAAATACGCATTTTTCCTTCAGATAATTTCCTAAATTTTTGGAAAATCTAAAGAACAAATGCCACGATATTCGCGAAGTAAGGCGGATGGGACAATATTGCCCATTAAATAGTTAAGTAAATATTCGTATAGTATTGAGAACCGCTTTCTTTGTGTGTGGACGCGCATTGTCATGATGAACTATTAACAGTTCACGAGCACCTGTTCACGTTTGACCAGGTACTTCATTATGATTGCTCGGGGCAGCCAGCTCTGATCCTGTTCATTGATTTCAGTTTCAGTCATCTCATGGAATTTTGAAAGCTTGTTGCGAACTGTTGTGGTAAAAGCGCCTGTACGGTCACGTTAAAACACAATAAAATCAGCAAACAAACACAAGTTATGCTGCAAACTGACGCTTGAAAGTTGAATAGTGAATGTGAATTGCTACAGTTTTTTCAATTATGAAAAGTACTGATTCAAATCTAAGTTAAGATAATTATTAGATATTTACGTGGTACCTAACACAACTCCATGAAATTTGTCGGAAATTATTTCGGAGAAGCGTTGTGTTTCTCGATGTATGAAGTTCAAATGGGAAGAAGGCAAGATGTCTGTAACTGTACATGGACTTTTATCAGTCTATAATACTGTAAACAAACTTGAATACGCGAACAACCATTTCAAATCGGAAGAAATTAGTTTTAAAAGCAAAACTTCTCTCTACTAGTAAATTTTTGCTTGTTTATTTACTGATTAGGACAATTACTCGAAACGCTAAAAACTATCCTAGTTTTTCATCTTTTCCAAGTTGATGAGACTTACCAAGTTTGTTCTACACAGACGGTGCCTCCTCTAACTGTTATCGTCTCAATTAGATAATTTCTTTAAAAAATATGTACGAGGCCAACATTTAAGTTACCCTTTTTTATATCATACAGTAAAATTAATTATTCTGTGATGCTAATGATGTACCAGACTGTTTTTCTCGCCCTTTTTTCGAACTCCCATTTTTGTTTGTCATAGGTGTGTCTGGGTGAAATTTGTAGCTCACTTTGAATGATTCTATTTTGCGAGAGTCAAAGACACCCAAGACTCATGCACTACCCTGTATTCACCTAATTTCAACAGTTTTTCATGATCGGTGCTGGTCAATTTCAAAAACTGTTATGGCGGCTCGCTTTAGACTTCACCGAGACGACTGTGTCTTAACATCAGCCAACTTTTGCGAGTATGATGTTTCCAATTATGAAACCAAAACGATTTTCCCATCGAAGTGTTTGAAAAATTATCCCCATGCATAGTGTACGTTATATTTCTGATGAAGCAGGAAGCGAATTTCCCCCCCCCCTTCCATTTTCATCACCACCACAACAGCGGTGGGTTAAAACTTTCCTACAAATATGGTTTAAATGCAAATCTAACTTTATTTCCGTTTATAAAATTCTGCTAATTCCCAATACGACGTTTTCTCTCAATACCAGCTGAATCTTAGGAGAAAAGAAAGATATTTTATATAAATTTCCCGCGAAGACGTGTTAACCCAAAGAATCGATAACTTTCAGCATTGAATAATTATTTTTGTATAAAATATTCGGGAAAAGTCCTGGCTTCTAGGTATTTATTAACTGCCAGGCATTAACTGGACATTTATTAACTGGAACTGCTGCAAGAGTCAAATAGTCGTCTTTTGCGTTTAATGAAGCTCAGCACAACTGCAGCTTATTTTATTTGTCGAATATTTTCCCTATAAGTTTGTTCGTAACACACAAATTTCTTCGAAGCACATACATGAGCAGTTTAAAACCGCACTTTTTCTCTCCAAATTTAAGAGAGAGCATCCTATTGCGTCATGAAATCAAAAAGAAAAATATCTCAGGGCTTGAGAGGCGAGCTTTGCTTGTTCTGAGAGAGCTGCGACTTCTGTGCGCACATCAGCTTCTATTGTGTGCAGTGTACACTTGCTGTGTACACTTGCAGTGTACACTTGATGTGTCCCCAGGGGCGAGGGTGACTGTCTATGTTAGTAACGTTTGTGCTCTGGGGTGTGCTCATTGATTCCCTGCCACGGCATTTTTTTTCAATCTACTGTACAATGCCGTGCCATAAAATGCGTGGCGTCTGCGTAAAACTAGTTTCAAGAACATAATGAAGATTTGAGCCCTGCGACAGAGACCTGGGGATCTAAGCCCGACAGCAACAATATTATAATAAATGCAAAAAATTATTATAATCTAAATCGATGTCATTTTGGGCTACGTTCTGCACTTTCAAATGAGTTCACATGATAAATGTTTATTCTCCTTCAATGGTCGATACAGTTTATACGCCAAAGAAATATCTATACAAAATAAAATCCTTTTTAGACTCAATTTCTCAAAAAAATAGTTTCCAATGTGTATATATTTGCAAAAAATAATTTGGACAGACACCGTAGATATCTAAGTCTTAGCTTCCAATGTATTTATGTCTGCAAAAAAATATTTGGACAGACACCGTAGATATCTAAGTCTGATCTAAAATTCAGAAAACTTACTTGAAGTATATTAAGTTGAATCATAAAGTTTAAAATTAATTTAAAATTAAAGTCTGAAATTATTTAGAGATTTGATGCAAGGCTGATCGTCATCATTCATTATCACTACCGCTTACTCGAAGTACATAAAAAACTTTACCTCTTGGACTCTGTCCTACAAAAGAAATTAATTTTCTTGGAAAAAATGTATCTGTCGTAAAAGGTGAGCGATGATCAACTTTATATTTCTCGATCTGACTTCTACGTTTGCTGAAGTCTGAAAAATATTTTGGATGGAAAACCCCTGCTTTCTAACGAACGAGTAGAGAATGAGTAGAAATTATTCATTGACTCACAAACAAATTTATTTTATCAAAGACGTGTCAGAAACCATGGACAGGTGAACTAGAACAGTGATTGGTAGATATTGTGAGAAAGATTAAAATTAAGTTGATTTTGGGCTTGTTTTGTCTTTAATATTGAATTAAAAATGAGAAGAACTTACGTTGAGCTCTAACATTTTACCTCTTTCAACATCGTAAGAAATGAAAATTTTCAGTAAAGAGTCTGTTAGCTGAGCCTCGAAGCGAGAAGAAGAGCTATCGGACTCGCAGTCTGCCGCTGCTATGGACCCTCTGCTGAAAATATTGGTTTTCGAATAGAAGGCAAAAATGGAGCAATGCGAGAAGTAGAAATGCAACTAGAAAATACACATCAGTGCTAGTGATCACATTTTATCGGGAACATAAGTTCGATATCAACAATCTGTCCAAATTTATATCAACTTACCTACACTTGACAAATCCCTCGTTCGAAATCTCATTCTTCTCCCATCAGAATACATTTTCAGCAGATCCATCAGCCACGTTTACGAGGCACAATGGTCTGCTTTTGTATAGGTTGAATGAATAATCAATTGCTAAGTTTGGTTACAGTACAGTGGTGCCTGCAACAGTGGATTGCTTAATGATTGATCTCTATTTTCACGGATCTCTTGCAGTATTTGGCCGCGTATTGGTGAGCACGCAGCAAAAATAATATCTGTACGATGTTATGAAGATTTTGATCAGCTATACTTATCAGAATAACTCACGTAATTGACCTACAATTTCATGTGTTCTCTGACACTGGCATGGAAAGATGCTAAGTCATTTTTAACGACTTTGAACCATTGTTAATTGAAATGTTAATGTTGTTAATGTGTGAAAATAAAATACCTTAAGTTATCAACGATATATCTTTTATAATTTCATGGATAATTCGCAGCATTAAGAAACAGCGAAACTTTTCAGTTGTTAGTTCACTCTGATGGCGACCACACCTGACCAGCTGTTCTGGCATCTGGTTGAACTGCACGGATCTAGTTCATTAAATATTACTTTCAAGATAGTAGTATTTCTGAGACCATAATTCTGAGCGCTGCTTCAAAGTGAAGAAAAATTATTAGTTTTTTCGTTGTTCAAAAATCCCACGTTAACGTTTGTGAACAAAATGCCTTCCATGGAGACGTCAGGCCCCTCCTGTTCAGTGATAGGAAAATGAAATTCTAAATGTACTGTAGAGTTCTACAGGGGCTAACAAGAATAACTTCAAAATAACATCACACTATTATCTTTGTGCCTTTTGTGTAAGCATGTTAGCCTTGTGCTTCTGAATAGCTGTTTAGAAACATAATTATCCAAGAACATAATTATCATACATACTTTACCCACAAATCGGCATTATTACAAAGTAATACATATCTTCAAAATTTTAGAGAAGGGAAAATGTTTCTCCTTAAAAATTAGCGTGCTATTTTCCAACGATTGTTAAATTTAAAACAATTCATTGCAATTTCAATTTTTAATTAGAAAAGGTTAACTAAATTGATGACAAAGCAGGTGGTAAAATTTCATACGTCGTAAAACTTTCATTTTCAAATGAAAATAATGAGCACAGATTAGCGACTGCACATTTCTGGAATTGTGGGCGCTATGGATAGTCTTGATTGCCACACGTATGACACAAAATTTTTAATTGGAGGATGCACACAAAGCTTATTGTCGCACGTGCTATCCTGATCTGAGATTTGAGAGAAAATTATACTGGTCTTTCTAATTATGTTAATCGCCGAATTGATTTCTGATTCAATAATATATTGCAGGACCAATGAACAACATAAATGAAGAAAATTAAATTTCTGCAAAATTTTAAAGCTACCAGCTCATCTCGTGTGAGTAACTGCTGGCGAATAAACGATTTCGTGTTTTGTGCTGCGAAAATTTACCCCGTGTGCCGGTGGCAGACGCTGTGGCCGAGCGAGGTGCTCAGCACGCTCGCACCACAGCTCTACTGCCGCCGCCTTTCAGGGGTACGAATTGACGCCTCGAGTGAAGTTTACGCCTCTTTAATATAACGATTGCCTTTCTTATTTCGACATTGACTTCTCATTAGTTGCGATGGAGTTCGTCAGCTGACACGAACTGCGTACAGTTAGATTACCAAAAATGACTTCTTTTATGATGTCAAAGTTTTCCCTCGGGAACAAACTATGACCTGCATAAGATTCTTCATTTGAACCTAAAAATTATTCTTTCTAACTACGATACTCCGTTAGTAAATTACTCCCGCAACCTTTTTGATAATAAAGTTACGTTGATAATAACGTTGGCCTTATTTTTACTCTACGTTTCAGGAGACTCATCGCCGCCTTACACTCTAGCGTCGATCGTGTCGGAGTCTCGGTCGTCCCCACACGACACGACCATCTACAGGTACACCGGAGGGACTCCACTGTGGCCTGCAGCGCGCCTCACGAGTGAGGACGGTGGAGAGGGCGGTCGAAACGGGCTCGGTGGAAGAGGAGCTGGAATAGCTGGAACAGGCGGTGGAGGAGCCATTAGAGGAATAGAAGGAACCGGGCGTCTTTATGGAGTGGATATAGACGACCGCGTTCGCTCGAGAACCGACGGGGACTGGCCCTCTGGACCAGATGAAGTGCGACTACTGAAGGCTCTTCTGCGCGTGTTCCCCCTGGCCTACGACCGGCCGTCCTGGGAGTTCAGAGACCGACTTGCTCTAGAGTGAGGTTTCGTTTCACGTAACGTAGGTAAAATTGATCATTTGGCATTATGTATGGAGTCCGACGAGTATCTTTTGGACGAAAGGGTAAATTTGATCGTCTCAAGCAATTTTCACGGAAGAAACTCGGGTAGTAAAGTGTTTTTTTTACAGATATCGTGAGAATTTTGTCACATCAATTGGATTTTCTGGCGGAACTATTGGAATTGTCAGCATAGTTATTGTACACACCTCATTCTTAACCCACTGATTTTAATCACTGTTAAAGAGGTATCTCAGAGTCAACTTCTATGGTAAATTATTTGAAAGTTGGTAGAAATTTATTACATTCAAAACTAAAACCCAAAGTATTCGAGCACAAGAATTGTTTTCTAATTCTGTTATTTGAAACGTTCATTCAAAGAAGTCACCTGCCTTAGTTCTTTTTAAAAAGTGTCATCCACACCTAGCTAGAAAACAGTTGTACTTACCCGCGCTGCCTTGCACGGTCACAGACAGGTTCTCTTGCCAGCACAGGCTGCTGTGAACGGACCTCTAGATTGTAATGAACTTCGGTCGATAACCCTATATTAGGAGTCTTAATTAATCGATGATACTAGGGATTTTTTCCCTGTGTTTATAAGCTTTGCAAAAGAAACTAAGGTTGAATATTCTGATGAAATTTACAATTCGATACAAATACATAACCTGTGAAATAAAGGTTATGGTTTAGGTAAAGTCCTTTAGGTCGTTAGGTTTATTTAGTAAATTTACCCACGTGATTAGACTGCGCTATCAATTAAGAGTTAGGCTAAAAACTGTGGTGTGCACTACGAACAACACGGTAATCCGAGTATTCACATTTATATAGTTTTTATGAACACTTTAATTTTAAAACAAAATTCATAAAATAAGACTATGTAGGTGACGGCATGGAGAGAAAAATGTAATTTTTTTGTTAAACTTTCCATATTATAATAACTCAGAGTAAGAATTTCAACAGATATTTAACTTAATATCGGAATGCAAGTACGCCAATAAAAAGCAACCCATTAGGAAAATCATAATGAGGATTCGAAAAAGTTTAATCAATTGGTGGGTCTCGAGTGACATAGAAGGACAGAATGAAGCAGGAAAATTTAGTTGTAAAGCAAAGATAATCTGTTCAAAGTAAAGTGAAGTAATGTTCTGCGTAGGCAAACTTGGAGCGCCAAGTGAAGATGAGCAGCTTTGGCGACAGATGCATGCCGTACCTGTGAGATGACATGACATGTGTAGGGTCTGCCTCAAATGTGTCGACTCAAGAGGTGGTGTTCCAGGACATGCACTGAGATTTGAAGATCCAGTTTCGGGTCAGAATGAATGTTACTGTGATGACGGAGGAATTGTTTAACTGGGACTTCTTGTCCGGTGCCATAACTACTTAAAGCGTCAGCCTACAATATTCTCATCTAAGGGAACCGAAATCTATGACAAAGTTCAATGATAGGGTGCATTTATACGAACGATTTAATTCCCTTTCAGCTACCTTGAATGAAGAGAAACAGTGCTGAGATACATCAGTAGTTTTTCGTTTACCCAACCATACAAGGTTCAGAAGTTAACCATTATTAAATTGGTTACTAAGAGCTAGTTTAAGAATAGTAGTTATTCCTGTTCCACTAAACTACGATATTGATTCAACTTAAAAAAAATTATTTTTATTTCCTCTATGACACTAAGTCCTCTGCTTACATTTCCAGTGACGATTTGGCAGACGGCGAAGATGAGTTGGACTCGTCTGAGACGGAGGGTGAGAAGCCAAGCCAGTACCTCAACGAAGACGCATCCGCAGACCGACTCCAACTCGGGCCGTCAGAGAAGGATCCGTCGAGTGATTACAAGTCCTTGAGGTCGCCCAATTCGCATACGAAGTTTGGGCTTAATGACCAGAATTTGGAGAAGGTGGAGCCTCTGGATCAGCTGGCGGAGCCTAGTGTCAAGCGAGGTTTCTACGACACAATCGCCGGTGTGCGCAACTGGTGGGGCAACAACAACTTCCAGCGCCACAGACCCGTAGTCAACCGCAGTGAGTGTGCACTTCACAAAGCTGAACGCGAGCTTAAATACTACCGAGTAATTTATGTCTCAAAATTTCTGAGCAAAATTATGTTTTCAATTTTTCAGGTTCTTATATAAACGTTCAGCCACGCTGGTACCGAAAGTTGTGAGAATCATTGCGCTGTCTTTTGTGTTACCTAATGAAGAAGGAAGTATGTAAAAATATTTTGTATAAGCTTCCACTGCATCTACCCCTTTAACCAACAATGAAATGAGAAGCTTTTCCAAGCATTCAAAAGAAGTGTACGGATTTTTTATCGTCCAACTCCAGAAAAATTTCCATAACTATCAATAGACTCGTGAATAAATTTGAGAAAGAAAGAACGTTACTAAGTTAGGATATTATAACGGACATTAACTACTTAAGCCCAAAAAATAAGGTGCCATTAAGACGAGAGGTGATTCAATCCATTAGACGATCCTCAAATGAGAGAAGAGGTTTGCAATGTTACGTAGATGATTCCTACCTGAAAATGCAATCGTGTGTTTGACCAGTGAAGCCCTTGATAGTCAAAAACAGAAAGTTTAAAAGTTAAGCACCGAAACATTCATTTAAATTTGTGAAAATTAATTCTTGGGCGATTTTGTCAATTCAAAGAACTTTACTTGCTCAAAATACAGTCTACCAATGTCAGAAATAGTTTCAATGTAAATTTATTCCTTACTTATTACAACGACACAAAGATTCAAATCTAAATGAAATCTTTGAGCAATCTTCCTACTATTCCCTGTATTTTGACCAATAAAACTCATTCGTTTCTAATTTCAAGGTTCCCCATCTTTTTCTGGCTTATATGATTGCTGGTTTATTCATAAAACTTCACCGATTCTCCAGCACGATAATGGGAATAAATTACTCTTCATGAAGTTTTCACATCGCCTACATGGGGTTTGTGAAGTATTTCTACGAGGCATCATTCCTTGCAAACTTCCTAAGAAGAACACTACTTCACTCCCTCTGCTTATTTTCTTGAGAAAATAAATCACTTATACATTTGCTACTTGATCTCCCGTATGCATTTCGTGTTCTCGCAAAATTTCTTCCCCCTCTTTTCGTAAATTGTGAGCTAAAATGCTTTTGAACGCAAACAACTTTTCCCTTTCTTGTGCGCATATCTTATAGGCTGGCACCTTTTTTTGTAGAATTCCAAGTCCATTTAATTTCATTGTCACCCATTCTTTAAAAAACTCTAAAACGTCTTGAACGCTTTAGCAGAGAACGAATACCCGCAGTGAACTCATCGCTCCCAGCCTTCAATTTTTACTACAAGTTTTGTCTAACAGCGGAGGCTCAACCCTTAACTTTCTATGCAGTCGAGCACGCCTAATACTTTTGGTTACGATACTTCTTGTGTATCCTGAGAGCGTACGTTTTGAGGGATTTTCCCCATCCTGAATTGAAAGCGCTCTCAACGCTGGATTGAGTTCAAAAGCAGTCAACAACATGCGAAGAGCTCGTTTAAATTTTTTTTGAATTATAATGGCCAGTATAATGCTATTTCCAATACACTTCAACGTCTCCTGAAATAACTTCCCCCTTATACCAAGCCGCACCTCGCTACTTTCCTTTGAAAGACCTCCACGACTAAAATTGAGTCAAAATAAGTAATGCAGCATTCAAGGACAGAGACAACATAAATACCTCCAAGTCTGAACGACTCTATTTAAAACTAATTTTTTTTAAGTTTTACATAAACGAGAATCTGAATAAAGACGAGAGCTTCTTTTCCTTCCTCAGGAGCACCGGAGAGTAAGCACTACAGCTGCATCAAGAATTGTATACAAGGAGGCAAGCTGCACCCTATTCAGTGCCACACCCTGTGTTAAAGTACCCTGCAACTCCAGTCTATCCTGAGTACCTAGCGCATATATGGTACGTGGTGCCAGTCGCTGTGGTACGTGATCCAACTGCGAATTCTCCTATAATGTCATCTGGTGTTAGCACCTGATATCTCTGATTATTAGTTCGTGATATCACTTATTGTCAGCATGTGATGCCACTGATCATTAATACGTAGTCACTTATTTGTACGTGACGTCACTTATCATAAGCCTGTGATGTCACTTATTTTATCTGTGACGTCATTTATTATTAGCATGTGATGCCACTTTTTTATTATTACGTTACACGACTTTTTATTAGTACGCTATCTCACTTATTATCAGTCCGTGCGCAACGACATACGTTATTAGTTCGAGACCGAAATGATCATTCCGTGCAAACAAGTGATAGTGGTGAGAGATAAAAGTTGTTACTGCCACGTCATACAATAGTGGATAGTAGTAATTAAAAAAAGTGATACAAATTTCTAGTCTTTGAGATGCCAGTTGCTTGGAACGCGTGATGCCTGGTGTAAAATGCTAGGAACGCGTGATGCCTGGTGTGAAATGCTAGGAACGCGCGACCTCACACTAAATTTCGGTGATGCTTTGAAACAGGAGAACTGCTGCTCATTTTGATGTTCAATGATGACATTACTCTTAATTTTTTGCACTGCTCTAGTGCATCTTTTCTGTAAAAAACATCCCCCTCATATTTCTATTTTATTGGCGTTATGTGGGAAAAATCCTGTTATTAAAATATTTTACCCGACGAAGGTTTTCCAAGATATTTTTTCTCCTCCGTATTTTTTGGTCAAAAGCAGAGCATCTGTTAGGTTCCTTTAATAAACGCTCGGTTCTGAAAAATTTCGACTTACTTAAGTTACCGAGCATTTCATGTCAAGACAGATTAAAGGAGTGTCATGAATGATAAAACTGAAGCCATTGACTTCGTCCTCGCCTATTGATGCTATGGTTATATCGATTGATTTCATTCCCGGCGCCTCCGTATCAGTATTAAATACTATGAAGATTGGTGCATTGTAACAACATTTTACATGACAAATGTGATTTGAAACTAATTCAATTTCAGCCAGTCGGGCTACTGAAGAGTAATTATGACTTTTCTCTCTCAGAAGATGCTCCTGCTTAGCAGTGTTCATTTCGTTATAGGTCAACAAGGAGCACTGAGTAGTCCTTCGGAAATCGGAGAAAAAAAATACGGAGTTTTAAAATGACGATTTAAAAGGCAATACCATTTACAGACAGAACTATATTGTGTTTATTAGTTAACAAACCCCAATTGTCCCCAACATTCAAACATGGACGAAATCAGTGACATCTAAATTTGAATTGAATTGGGGGCCGAATTATCTCCCCGTGTTCCCTAGTCAGCAGGAGGGAAGGTGCTCGCGAACATCATCCAAATAATCGGGAATAATATGAAGCACAGATTGCATCTACTGAAAATTATCAAGAATCATTGATTTAAAACTCGTACTAAGAAACTATTTTCCTTGGTAAACAGGTTCATGAATTATTCCGCAGAGTTAACGGTAAAAGCTACTTTGCAATTGGGAGAAGAACAGATATAATGAACCTCACTTTTAGCAGCGAGACTTTCTTCGTTTCTTCTTCTACTTCTCATTTTCTACATCAGGTTCATATTTTAGTCACTGTGTTTGGATACAAGTTTTTCGTTCTCTTTGTGTTTCTCTATAAATTTGATATCCAGCCAAATTATCGAAACCTAGGATAATGCAACAAATTCTAGCTCCAAATGAAAACAGCTTTATCAACAATGATAAAATTTGGGAGTCGCCTCTCCGAAGAAAACGTTCAATTCTATGCTCACTCCCCTCATATCTTTGCACAGTTTGCCCTTCCCAGAAGCAGGCGGCACGTTCTGGAGAGTTTGGTCATTTTAATTTTCGGTGAAGAAAAAACACGCGGTGGTTGGCCAAGTCCCTCTGCTATTTTTAACTCCAATATTACCGATCGTGAAATAGCTTACAAATAAATTTTTTTTGAGACTGCAGTCGCGTAATATTTTTGAACTCAATATCTATTTGTTAACACGTTGACTCCGAAGTGGGTCATATATGGTAC
>VOMN01094763.1:0-17794 GCA_014899125.1 Orchestia grillus
AGACCGTCAATGGACCTGCGCCGTCCCCAAATCCAACACTCACGCGCGACTCCCGAGTGTAAGTCCTTCGCCGAACTGAGACCATTCGCCATACAAGGTTTTTCTCCGCCAGGGCGCGTGACACTGCTACATTCGTTAATTCGGGACTGGCCAAATTGCAAACACACATTCTACAAATGTAATAGTAATTCCATAAAGTTGTTATAGCAAGCAGAGTTTCTATACATGACGTATAGAAATTCTACTCTATTTCTATACATGGCGTGTGGGCTCCATGGCGTACTGGTTAGCGTGATAGCCTCGCACCTGGAAAGTTAGGATTCGGCTCCTGGCTCTGGCACTGGTTTTTACGTAACCGTGGAGTACTTCCCTTGGAAAGGAACCTAAAAGGAAGCTTAAACCACACATTCCTCGCATCCCTCACGCGTCAGTAGTTGTAAGGCATTGAAAACCCAACGTTAAAACGTATTGGAATTAATAAAAGTACTTTTTTATACAGCTCGAGTGCTGGTGTATCTTTTATTTATTTTCCCTTCCTCGTTTAGACTAATTTAGTGCAATATGATGTATAGCAAATAACGTAATCGTTCAGTTTGCTACATTTTCTTTCTATTTTGCTTCGACCGTGAGTTAATAATTTATATTCATTTGGTTAGCTTATTTTTCTTTATTTTTAAGGTGACATTCAGTTTTTACCAAGTGGTTATTTGCTCCCTGTAACACCACCCATCTCTCAAGTTTACTCTTACTCCCATAAGCGTTCCAACACAAACACATGAAATATGTCCACACAGCTCCTTTGCTCCTCAACTAAATGTAACCACGAGTTTTTTTTCCAAAAATATATCTTCATTTGTCGGGCACATAAGAAAGAAAGAAAATGAACTGGAGATAAGCCTTATTTCTTATACATGTAGGATAAATGAAATCGTTTTTAAAATAAATTAATTGCTTTTAAAAGCCTAGCCCTTTTCCTTTCATAGTGTTCCTGTGCAATTCCTACACCTTACACCAGTATTTTTAGTCCTTTTTGTGTCGAAAATTTAGGATAACGGTTTAAGTCCTTATAAATATCAGATTACATGTATAACCTAAATCTGACAACTCTACGGCTTGGGCGGAAGTAAGGGGGGCTAAATATAATACGGCTTCCCCTCGTCCTCGTACCCTCTGTCTTTGGGGGAGGGGGATGGCGAGGCTCCGTTGACCCCCCCTATACCTGCCACTAGGCAAACCCAGTATATGTGTCTAGTTAGTTATTATGATACAACACATGAATCGTTCATATTTGTATGTATCACCGCTATTACGGTGATAGCCATCTTGTATTTATGTATGCTGTGTATCATTTTTTATCCGCAACACTTTTCACGTGCCACCACGGAGAACATTACTACCATTGGTATCGGCATCCGGTACGATCAACAATGATATGCAGCAGTGTCGGGGATAGGACACTGAATATAATATAGTATCGTAAATTATACACAATAGCTAAAAATGCGTGATTCTATTATATATTTACGCAAATCGCTTATGCACTGAAATTAAATATATATAATGCGGGGATGCAAATCTTATTTCATTTTAGACATTTTCTAATTCAATGATGTGCATTTCTCTCAAGTTCAATTAGATGTATGTAGGATGTTACTGATTAATTGATCGTTCGATGTTTTATCAAAAACTGATCCAATATGCAACAGCCAAGTAGAATTTTGCGGATAGTTCATGGATCGTGTTTTCAGCGGCGGTTTGGCTCATAGTAGTACAGTCGCACAAATTACATACAAATTACTTTAAAACAATGATCTGAAACATTCCTCAGTTGTGTTAACCTTGAATGTAAGGTTATTGGTTAAAATCCGTCTTCCTCCACGAGCGTCTTTCAAACTGAGAATAATTAAACGATCTGGCGTAACTGCCACGCGCATTGTGGATGTGTGTGCATTGACTTGAGAAAAATATTCAGGAACATGTGTTCAGGAATGCCAATTTGGCTATGGTAGTTGGTATGGTCGCGCCATGTATGTAACCTAACAAAATATACTTGGTGTTCCTGGAACACCTTGTAACTTGTATGCTTGCGACGCCTGACAGCTGCTGCAATCCTGCATGATGTGAATTTATTGGGGTGATGAATTTTATTTGATGAACATATTCGAGTTCAAATGATGAAGCTAACTTATTGCAAGTGAAGGGAGCTCAGAATTCACAGATGGCCTAATGATTACAATGCAGGGTAAAGAATAGAATTGACTCGGCGAGAGGGGTGGGTGGGGATGGGATTGTTGAATGCATGCGCATTATTACATGGGAATAAAGCAACATATAAGAGGACATGAGATAGTACATAACCTATAGTATTTGGTTATTTACGTTAGTCTGTACTTTATTATAGGAGCAGTGCTTCAGAGGGCACTGTTACCTCAGCTGTAGCTAGGCCTTTGGTACTTCTATGTTATGTGCCCATTTTATGTCTTATGTAACCATATTATGTATTTTGTGCTTTACCTCGGGTAACTCTATAAGTGTGACATTTTGCCTTTAATTTTCTCCAGAGTGTCTTAATTACAATGAAGATGGATAGATATGTGGAGTTGCTAAACACTGTAGTTAAGCCCTGAATAACAAGGGTTATTTACAGTAGATCATAACAGGATATGACTCCTTTGTCGCATCCCTGGAAAAAGTCATGGAGGGTTGTTTCAGAATTTTAATGATTTATCAGCCTCAATGTTTAGTCTCTAAACTCCTTAGATCTGGACCCAATAGAATACTATGTATGGGATGCTTTTGAAAAAGATACCAAATGTTGCACCATTAATGTCAAAGCCCAGCTGACCTGACAGACTTCAAACAGTTTTTATAGAGCCTTCCTACAAAAATTGTAAATTCAGCCTGTTCCAAGTTCCAACCTAGATGAAGGCTGTGATAAAAACAAATAGTTGTTTTTTGAGTGAAATTAGTTGATATTTTCTAAAATATATGTGCTTGTAAAATTTACTATCAATAAATGAATTTTGATGATGCCAAGTATTTTTTCCTAAAGAAATTCATATATATCCTTGAAACACTACTAAAATTTTTCTATGTTTTTATGATGTTTATTACTATTTATCAAAACAGTTTATGCATTCATTAATGGGCTGCATTATATTAATCAAATGTTATTTGAACACAGATGTATAGTTATGATTTAACAAATTTATTGTTGAAATAATTTTTGTTCAAATTTGGATGACGAACAAGATCAATTTGGCATTTTTGAGCATTCCCATACTGCATTCCATAGCATAAAATTAGCATCATTGTTGTAAAGATGGACAAAATAAAATCTGTGAATGTTTAGCTATGATTTTGAAGGAAGCATTGCCTGATATTTAACTCAGCAGGTCTTCAAAGTTATTGTAATGTTGTTGTACTATTTAGGTTGTAATACAGCATTTTTGTTTGCATGATTGCTTGTTAATTTATGTGCCTATGCAATCATTTCAATTATTGATGGCAGAGATACACTAATACATAAAATAATAAACAGTTGGTGGTTGCTTGGTCTCTCTATTCCCTATATCAGTATTTTTTAGGAGAATATTACTGTAAGCTTCACTGATGAATGACAGTGTCATAGATAGGATACTGATTGTTATGTTATAAATGAAAATTGACATGAGAGGAGAAATTAAATATTTTATTTGTTAAAACACTATGGCAGTATTTTGGTTATCTTAATTATAAATTTTTGATTTACAAGGAAATGACGGGAAACATTTGTGCTCTGTTGCGTGCATCACTGGGAAAGTATCATTCTCTTTCAGAATAAATACAGTAGGTCCCATTGTTTTTGATGGGGTTATATGTCTAGTTTTAAATAATCCTGATTTTTTCTTGCCTTATTCACTAGTAATTTGTGCAATAGCAAATGTTTTTTTACATATTCAGTTTTTTTTAGCCTAGCATGCTCTTATAAGTACATAGGTATTTTTAATGATGTTTTTATTTTCATTTACAGAAGTATATCAGTTTTTATTTCTTGAACAAATTTGCATATGGGATCATTACAAGTTAGTCTCTGACATAACTGATTTTCAACTGAAGTAAGGTGAGTAAATATTAGCATGTTAGATTAATTTGAGTGGGAAGTTTTATTGATATTAAGTGGAACTGAATGAGTTTTGACCAAACATAGATGAGAAACATTGGACATGAATATTTGGGTTATCAAAGCATACTGAAGCACTCAAACAAAGGATGTTTTATGACTTATTTCTATTTCATGATGCAAATGAGGATTTATTGGAATGTAAATCTTACAAAAAATCTTAACAAATACACAAAATTTTCATTCTGATCACCCAAAATCTCATTGAAAAAATTATAATTACTGCATCAAAGAAAGTAGTGAATGTTTGATGATTAAATACATTTAAATTCACATCATTGAAACTATTTGCAAATTTAAAATCAGCAATAAAAACAATTTCCTCATACATTGAGGGTTGGCTAGTCTATTAGTGAGCAAGTGACGGACAACTTCAGAGGTGTTACCTTGGCCAGTGGTGGGAGCAGCACATGCTACTGCCAACTGTTGACTTGTCTTCTCAGTGGGACATGATGAGATATTCAAAAGTGCATATTTAGGTTTTATACATGAAATTAGCTATGATACTCAGATGGAGAATAGTAATATTTATTGCTGAATTATGTCATGTTAATGCTAAAAGCCAATGAGCATACAGGAATGTGATAAATTACCTTGGTGCAATGTTTATGTATGTTTCACATTTGACAGTATTTCTAGGTACAGCATAGATTGTGCATCTTAAGAATTTGTTTTGATCTAAGTTATTCATAGTTTAACTTGAAGTAGTTTTTTAGAATATATTGTTGAATTATTTTTTATGAAATTCTGCTACAAATTTTTTCAAATTAAATTGTCCATGTTATACTCATTACATGGCACAGAGACAATGGTACTCCTTTCATCATTTTCTTTTTGGTGATGAGGTGAAACTTCAGTTGTTGAACTGTAATGAAACGGTTATAAAATATCTAGTAATCTGTACATCCTGTAAATTTTAATAAATGAGCCTCTTATTCTCACATATGGCAATGTTTTCAACATTTTTTTTATTGTATAGCCAAGAAATTTTTCTGTAAATAAGTTATTGATGTTTTATTTTTTAGTGTGCTTAATTTGGTCTTTAATGATTGATAGTATGGTTTCCACGTATTTTATTATTTTATATGAACCAAATCATTACTATTTGATATTTAAACTTGCTTATTTTATTACACAGATTTGCTTCACCAAAAACCTGGGTGAAGTTCTTCTGCACAAGTTGCATCCTCATCATTCATTAATTGTAAGTAAACCAATATTTTTCTTTGTTTATGAAAATTTTATATGCATAAATATGTTTAGTTGATTTTGTAATTGCACATCCACTGATTGGCCTCTCAAAGTGCAATTTCTGTCTCAAGCAGATGCGTCTCAGCAAGTGCTCATGATGTATTATGTGCCAATTGTGGATCATAAATTAAGGTAGATAATTCCAGCAATATCATAAAATTGGAACAACTTTTGCAAGTGTAACGGAAGGTTCCAAATTCTTCTTCTTTATACAACTTTTCCTTCCTTGAGCCCCCCCAGCCTCCAAGTGCTGTAAACTGATATGCATGGTAGCCAAATGTGTTTTTGGAGGGACCCTTGATATAGGAAATGGCAAAACCTGATGATATATCAAGTCAAAGAAGTGTACCTACTTTTTACATTATGCAAAAGTACCTCCGCTGCTATGGCTTAATTACAGTGCTGTTGGTCTTGAAACATTCTTTTGAAAAGATTTCAATGTACTTTACAGGGCACAGATATCATGACCACCGAAGGAGTGACTGGGGTGGTACCTGGGATACATCTAGTTCTGAGGGACTGACCCAAATTTGAGATTTTGCTGTATTTAACCATATTCAGAGTGCACAAAATATGTATATGATTTTTTGCATGCTCACCTGCGTTGTTGAAGGCTGCAGCCACGTTTGAAGCTCTTGTTAATAAATTTCTATTGTAATTTCTGTGTACAATAATTAGATTTTTGCTTCATCTTTCCACTCATTCTTGTCATTTTAAATTAATTTCATGTGTGGTCTTGTACTGCAGCTACTTGGTGCTCAGAATAATGGTATCACAAGGTTAGAATTGCTAATGTTAGACATCAGATATTTGACTTCTGTGTTAAATCTAAACTTGAATTTGAGTGTTAATTTCCATGGTATTCTTATAGTTTACTGTCATTTTTATCATAATCAGCTTCTTGGTTGTTGTTTGTTGTGAAGGTTCTCTATCGCTAAAAATTAGGTTTGTGTTCCTAGAAAAGGTGTGTACCTCGAAATGTGAACATTATCAACTTGTGATATTACTTGTGCTAGTTTTGGGATGAAAACTAATTTTTCCCTGCATGCATGCTCAAATTATCTTGCATCACATAAGATATTCAAAGTATATCAGTTATTGTATTATGTATGAAAATAAAAATTTTATTTATTGTCCTTATCTGTTTGTATAGAAGAGTTAAATAATTGTACATTTCTTTGCATCCCTATTAAAACTAAGATTTGAAAGAGGTCCAAATCTATCTATCCAAATTTTTCTACAATGTGAATTTTGGTACTTTTTCAGTTCTAGAAATAGGCTAGCTAATGGTCTTTATGGTTAAACCATTTAAAATATGTCATGAATTTTCTGAAAACTGCATCTTGCATTTACGCAATTTCTGTATGTATCCCTGCATAAACATTTTTTTGAAAAACAATTTGGTAACTAACTACATGATATCCAAAAAAATTCTTTTTATTTTTGGATTTCATTATTTATACAAAATAGCCTGAACTCTTTCAATTGTTTTATAATTTTCTGTGTTCATATTACTTCATTATTAGCCAAAGTCACTCAAGTTCCGAATATATTTGGTTTTATCATCACAAAGCGGAGCAGCTGCGAGCTACAGTGCCCTCAAATCAGTCTTATAGGGTTTCTCAATTACTTCTGAGATCATTTAAAAAACGATTATTTTGGCAATTTATCATTTGATATTGCCATATGAGCTATTTAAGTCAAGGATTGGCTTAAGGGAGCACAGAGGTTGTATTTCTCTCCTGGGTTTTGTGTCGTTAGTTTGCAGTATTGTAATGATGACCATGCCTGTGGGGCTAACTCTGTGTTTTGTCCTGCAGGTACCGGTGGTCACACACACGCACGCTCTATCTCCTCTTCCTCTAGTCCTCTTCTGGGTCTCTACAGCATTGTTGGCAGCCTCTCTGCTGCAGCCACTAAATGTGTAGCTAGCGCTGTTTATCAAAGTGTCTAGTTTTGCTGAAATTCCGTACATGATTTTTGGGTACTTGCAATGTTAGCGTACACTCGTAGAGGTATACCGCAATTTTGATGAGCATAACTCATATTGTATCCAAGTTCAATTTTAGTAAGCTAAGTAAATCAAGATACTCTGATTAGCAAATCGTTGGTTTAAACTTAGTTTCCCCAGAACTTGAATGCATGCTTATTATTTTTGACAAAATTAAAACTGTCGGAGTCATTGTTGAAGCCTCATAAGGCGACGACCAGATGGGTTCTGTAGCAATGGATGATCTTCCTCCTTTGCTTCCTGACCTGAAGCAGCTCATTGAGAGCTACTTGCTTCACCCAGAGGACTTGCCTATCCACAGCTTCCAGGAGACTCACAAGTATGTTCCTCGTGTACCGGATTACCACAGGCTCTTTGAGCCCAAGATGAGCTCTTTAGCGTCCACGTTGCAAGTGACGAGGGACCTAGCAACGGGAGAAATTACCGGGCTTGAGGAAGTGTTCAATAGAGACACAGGGCTCACGAACAAGAACTCCTTGTCGCTCCAGAGAGCCCCAGGGCCCCCAGAGGAAAGCGTCAGGGGCACGTCTACTAACCTCCCTTTCTGGCCTGGGGGCTTTGATCCTAAAGCTTTAGAAGAAGAACTAGACCAAGAAGTCGTACTGGATTTCTCGTCTTTGTTGACCAGGCACCCCAAACTCTCGGGAGGCATTGACTTCACCAGCAAAAAGGAGGTTGAGGTGCAGATAAATGAAGTAGAAGCTATTAGTTCCAAAGCTACTGAAGAGCTCAATATAGCTGACATGTTGCTCGTCGAGGACGACATGCTGGATGTGTTTGCCGTTTCTACTGCCAAGTCTGGAAATAATGAAAAGCCTAGCTTGATTCTAGGTGGTGACGCGAAAGAGGAAGAAGAAGTTATTAGTACCTTAGCTGAAGAAGATACAACGCCAGCAGTTCCAAAGAAAAAAGACGATAGCTTCGTGATAAAAATCAGCGCTGGGGCTGAAAAAGGCATCTTGGTGGCCTCCAAAACGGAGTGGGTTGAGGTACTTGACGCCAACGCTCCCGTCGATGACTTCAAGGTGAAGGTTCCTGACCCTGCTTGTACTTATCCGTTTGAGCTGGACACGTTCCAGAAGCAAGCCATTGTGCACCTGGAGCAACAAAACTGCGTTTTTGTGGCTGCGCACACCTCGGCTGGTAAAACCGTAGTTGCCGAATACTCTATAGCTCTTGCGTTGAAGCACATGACCAGAGCTATATACACATCGCCTATCAAGGCTTTGTCTAACCAGAAGTACAGGGATTTGAAGGTAAAATTCAACGATGTTGGTCTATTAACGGGCGACATTCAAATCAATCCAAAGGCAGCGTGTCTTATTATGACCACGGAGATTTTGCAATCAATGTTGTATAACGGCAGCGACGTGATTCGCGACCTCGAGTGGGTGATCTTCGACGAGGTGCATTACATCAACAACGTTGAGCGCGGGCACGTCTGGGAGGAAGTGCTCATCATGCTGCCTTCGCACGTCAATATTGTGCTTTTGTCGGCCACCGTGCCTAACACGACCGAATTTGCCGACTGGATTGGCAGAATTAAAAAACGAAAAATCTACGTCATCAGCACGACAAAGCGGCCTGTTCCGTTGGAGCATTATCTCTACACTGGTTCTGGGGGCAAGACGAAGGACGACCGATTTCTTATTGTAGACTGCAATGGCACATTTGTGAAGGCTGGGTACAATGATGCACTTGCTTCCAAAAAAGATCGGGAGAAGAAATCAACGCAGTCTTACGGCCCTAAGCAAGGAGGCAAACAGCACATGGGAGATAAGCAGGAAAAGCACATGTGGATAGGCTTGATTGATCACCTCAACAAAAGGGAGCTCTTACCAGTTGTAGCTTTCACTCTGTCGAAGAAACGTTGTGATTCCAATGCCACTAATTTACTGAGTCAAGACCTAACTACTAAAGTTGAAAAAGGAGAAATAGAGAGTTTCATTAGAAAGTGTTTAGATCGTCTGCAAGGAACGGACAAGATCTTGCCTCAAGTTGTTCATCTCCGTCAGTTGTTGAGAAACGGGATAGGAGTTCATCACAGCGGTATTCTACCCATGCTCAAAGAGGTGGTTGAGATGCTCTTCGCCAAAGGCCTTGTGAAAGTTCTTTTCGCCACTGAGACCTTTGCCATGGGTGTCAACATGCCGGCACGCTCCGTGGTTTTTGACTCGACTCGAAAGCACGACGGGCAGCGCTTGAGGGACCTCCTTCCCAGCGAGTACATTCAAATGGCTGGTCGAGCTGGCCGACGTGGTCTTGATGATACAGGTACTGTCATCATTCTTTGCAAAAACGATGTGCCTGAGATGGCCGATCTCCATCAGATGATGTTAGGGAAGCCCTCAAAATTGGAGTCACAATTCAAGTTGACCTACTCAATGATTCTGAACTTACTGAGAGTTGAGGCTCTCAGAGTAGAGGACATGATGAAGCGCTCGTTTTCGGAGTGCATCCAGCTCATGAACCACTCCAAGTATTCGGATACCTTGGATAAGCTAACCAAAGAAATGTCGGGTCAAGAAGAGTTAAATTGCGTCATGTGTAAGGATATCAAGGACTACTACGCCTTGGCCAGAGATTTGGTGAAGCAACGTAAGTCCGTCATGTCCATGATCTCAGGGCATGCGGCAGTTGGTAGATTATTGCAGCCAGGTCGCATAGTCGTCATCAGCTATCAGCAGTATCAGAACTTTGTAGCTTGTATCGTGAAGCTGGACCCTCGTGAAAAGGACAAACTAAGCGTGCTGATTTTGGCTGACCCGAACGTGTCTAGTACTGTTCCGCAACCCGATGACGTGCTACTTGCGGAGTGCGAAGGTGCTAGAGAAACTATTCGTTACGGAGGAGGTACTACAGCCCACGAGTTGCTTTCTGTCAGTCCCAAGTACGTCGTAGCCATTACCAACAAGCTCCTCAAAATCAGTGGGGATAAGATCGTCGATAACATCAATAAGAGGAAAATTCCACGTTTCAAGAATGACCCTCCTGGCCAGTCCGTGCTCGATTTGGTGAATGAAATGCAGAGAATTCACCAGACTGCAGGCGCTGAGTTGTCTCTAATGTCTTTGAGTCAGGATCTTGGGGTCAAAGACATGGATTCAGTAACTGAAATTGAAAAACTTGGAACTCTGAAAGCTAGATTGCACAGCCAGTCGTGCTTGGAGTGCCCTCAGTTTAAGGAGCACTTCACTCAAGCGTTTAAGTACTTGAAATCCCGGGAGGAAATCACCCGCCTCAAATATCTCATGTCAGAAGAATCTCTGCAACTTCATCCCGAGTACCAGATGAGGATCGAAGTCCTGAAGGAGCTTGGCTACATTGACAGTAACAAAACGGTAACTCTCAAAGGAAAAGTTGCTTGTGAGATGGGCAACCACGAGCTCATGGTTACGGAACTGCTTTTGGAAAACATTTTTGCTGAGAAATCCATTGAGGTTATTGTAGCTTTGCTCTCAAGCTTGGTGTTCCAACAGAAGTTCTGCAGCGAACCTGAGCTGAAACCTGAGTTGGAGAAGGGCATCAAGGAATTTAAACGCGTTGCCGCAAGAATCGGCCAGAAACAGAAAGACTGTGGTCTTCCTGAGCCTGTAGGAGATTACGTGGACCAATTCAATTTTGGGCTCGTGGAAGTGGTTTACGAGTGGGCACACGGCATGCCATTCAACAAAATCATGGAGTTAACCGACGTGCAGGAAGGCATCACAGTGAAGTGCATCCAGCGTCTTGATGAGGCCCTCAGAGACGTCCGAAATGCCGCCAAAATTGTCGGCGACACCAACCTTGTGGAGAACATGGAGAAAGCTTCTGCGGCCATTAAGAGGGATATCGTGTTTGCCGCCAGCCTTTACACGCAGTAATCGTTGAAAATGGGAGTAATAACATTACTACTGGAAATTCCTTTGTTTTTAGTGTAGCAGAAGAAGGAATTGGAATGTTGAGTATTCTCGAACATTGCAAGTTGTCTTGAATTCTGTTAGAATTAGGGCTTCATTCTTTTGTACCAATTCTAGAATTTTGAAAAACGTTTTGAGTGTACGCGTACTATATGGTTAAGTGCGTTTTGTTCTAACTTCTAATTTGAAATTAAACTCTTATTTACCTTTAACTTGAAAGGAACCGTTATTCATTGAGCTTCGGTGTTTCACCTACTCCTGATAATCGCCGAAGTTTGCTAAAACTAGAACTCGTAGATGTCTGTGTGGTATTGAATAGGAAATGTTTCACTCGTAATGTTTTGCTTCAAATAAAGATTTTCTATCTAAAAACAAAACGCATGCCTAATCGATCAAATCGAAACGAGGGAAAGCTGTAAGTTTATAACGTTATTTATTGGAGAACTGTGGTGCGTCTTTAATGAACGGTTTCTTCCCTGGTTATGATGGAGGAGTATCTCAAGTATGACAATATGGTTATTTATTGTATTCAACTCAGAAAATATATGAACTGTTTACTTATATTCAGGTGGCTTATAATACTTATTTGAGTCATGACTGTATGTCTATTACATTAGCCACTAGCACTTTCTGTATCACATACTCAGCTACATGTGGGCTCGGAGTGCAGTTACCGTGCGCTCCTTATATTGGCGCCGGGGAAGAGTCCTGTATTCCTTCTGTTGTTGCCTCTGCTTTGTGATGTTTTCTACGTTCAATAAATGCGTTCACTTTACTCTTGTTTTTCTGGCCTTCCTCTCATTTGTTGCTTGGATTCTGTTGCTTGGCCGGCAGAAGAGGCTCACTTCTGCAATACTGAAGGACGACACAATGCCCAGGATAGGTAGTAGGTCTTGGCACTTCGCCATTCTCTGGGGTTGGTCAACTCAGAAGTTCTGCAGAGGAGGAACAAGGTTAAAGGCAGACATGGTCTGTGTGAGCATAACGTGGTCGCACTCTGGGGTATTACTTCCTATCCACTGTGTACCTCTTGATACGTCGCAGCTTACGGCTAGAGAATGTTGTGGGTTCGGGTATGTTGCTGAGTAAATTAAATTTGATTTGGAATTTGTTAGAATTTTTTTCATCAGAAGAATTAACGAGTCTTCGATGGTGTACCTTCAGTGTACATTGATTCTATAGCTCATAAATACTCCGACTTGAAGCGCGTTTTACGACTACTTTAAAGTAAATTCACATGTTCAACACCCTGTTGTATTTAAATTCAGAACCACTTACGTGACGTCACCCTTGTGGGAAGAAACGAGAAATATTTTACTGACTCGACGTGTGACTTACATGCATATGTTCACGTGGGTGTTCACGTGGTACAGTGAACACCTGAAGTGTTCAGCTTGGTCGAGACCGTCGCCTCGCTGAGTAGCGCATGGGTTTGCTAAGTTCGGTGTCGCAGGTCAGGAGGCAGGCGCATCCTTACCGAAATGATAAATTAACCGGGATGAAATGAGGGGATTCGATAATATTTTCATTGTGAAGTGTAGGCAGAGTAGAGTGAAATTCGTAAATTTCTGAATTTCAGCATTTATACGACGAAATAGCTTTGAGTATTTCCTTCTATTCCGTCAGGTTTTCATTGGATGAGATTTATACTTCTGTTGAGAACTCGTTCAACTCGTCTCATTCCTTGCAATTTAATTGGAAAATTTTTGTACGCCCTTGATAAACCTAACTGCGGTGGAGGAAAATTTTGAGGTTCGTAACCGCAAAGGCTTTGACGAAGGCTTGTTCTGTGGAAAATACGTTGCAATACACACATCTTTCTGAGCTATGTAAAAATTCAATGTGTAACTTATGTTGATTCATATAATACCGCATGTTTACGCGCAACTAGTATTCGGTGCATGATGTAGTTGATTTTTGCACGGTTTGAGTTTCAAAATTTAGTTCCAGGTATTTGGAATATTTGTTCTTGACTCTAGAGTAGATACCTGCAACTGAAAATTCCAAACACAAATCGTTCATCATGCAAGCAGGACCGAAGTACATAGATCAAGGACTTCCCACACTTGGAAGCTGGAAGCATGTGCTTTGGAGATGCCTAGACAGAGCTAGGCATGGCTGAGTGCACTCTGTAGCTGCGCGTTGACGACGTAGCAATTGTTTTGTGTCCTAAGCATTCTAATGGCACTTATTGAAAGTATAACTGTTCGACTGCCGTAGTGCATCATGCAGTGTCGCATCGTCCTTAAGCACTATTTGAGTCAAGTGTAAATGGGGCTAAAGAAAATAGGCGGAGTTTTCTTTGAAGTTTTAATTTCGGTAACTTTTCGAAACCATTTATTAATGAAAGAACTAAGGTGCTTTCCCTGTTTTTTAGGTGGGATTGTTACCGGGAAGGGGACAATAATCTGGATTTCACGTTCTTCGTAGATGAATGGTTTGGCTTCAAAAAGTCGACGGAAAATGAACCAAATATTTCAGTATTAAAAAAAACTACTTCAATCTGCATCGGAGTACAAAACGTCAGTATTCGTATTATTGTTCATTATTTACTTATTTTGTCGACAATCCTAGCTTCACGTGACTCCGCATGCTGTTATGTTACTATCAGTTTTTGTTTTAAAGTAGATTTCCCTGTAGCTACATTTGTTCTCTGAAATATTACCTCACCGTTTGTGCGTTGATTGATGATGTTTATTTGAAGTTATTTTATCGACCATGCCGTTTTCTGTAGGCCTTATTTTGTTCTGCCTTGAACGTGACATTCATCTCACTCGTAATTTCGTGCTAGTTTCTGTCTTTCCGCCGTTCTGTTATCAAAGTAGGTCGTCTCTCCTCTAGTTCACCAGACACCAACTCGCTTTTCTCTCATGGGCATTTCTTGCTCCACAAATATTTTATCTCTTCATTTATTTCTCTACTTCGTACGATTTTTTTATCCGTTTTCTTTTCTGAAATTTATTTACCACTTCTGTATTTGTTTCTATTTTGTTTTCAATTTTCTTGTAAGATACACTCATCAGTAGTCCATGTCGATATGTGCGGACGCCGTGGTTGTTGCCTTCACACGGTCCCTCGATTGCACCGACCGTGTGAATGCACCGACGGCGTTATCGTAGTAATTTGTTGAATGAATCTCCCTTTCTCTTGGGAAAGCTATGTCAAGGGCATCGAACCCGGGACCTCCTGATGAGGAGGCAAACCCACCATCACTTGCGGTAGGGGGCAGACTGTTAAGAGGTTAATTTTCTTTACTTCACTCATTCATCCTTGTCTCCCTAGCCCCAGCCTCCCACTGCTGCCCTATGGAGGCCCTGGCCCCAGCGAGAGAGGCCCTCCTCTGCCGCCACGACCAGATTGAGACCCTCGGTCGCCTCATCGGAGAGGTCAGTTCCTCCCGGCGCTCCTTGCTTTTTACTCTCAGATGTTACTGTCTTGTTTATTCTTTATTGAATGAATTGCATTCCCAGCCTCGTCCGCGGCAGGTTTTCTGCTGAAAATGGTCAATTTTTACACGAATTTATTTGCTCTAGCTATATGTGTGCAATCTGGAATGGTCAGTTTGTGCAGAGAAAAGTCAGGGAAGGACTAGTAAACTAGTCAAGTTTTTTCTTTTGCTGTAAGTCGAACATTTGGCAAGTTAACTCGTACAAAGTCAACAAATTCGGGTTCGATGCACGCTAGTTAACTCGTCGTGTCAGGGAAAACGTTCGTAATAAAGTTTCTTGCAATCGCGTAATTCAAAATTTTCTTCTACAGTTGGCGTGTATAGGCATTTCCATTACCATAAAGATAATTAGAACGCAGCTACTTTTGAAGTAGTTCGGGCACCTCGTCCAGGGCGACACAGCGTGCAAACCTTTTTAGGACTACCGAGCCTAATGTTCCTTTCCCATGAAGAGCACTCAACCGGGAAATCAAGCCCTGAACATGCCAAACACTCCTTCGTTTCCAGCTTTTGTGCAGCACCTGAACACACTTAGGGAGTGTAGGAGTGGTGGGATATCGTGCCTAATTATATGCGTCACTACTAAAAGACTTATGAAGTGCAAGAGTTCTGAAGGGTCTTATTCACCTCACATTCTGACGTATCACATGTGCACACATTTATGAAGTGCATGAGTGGTCTGACGTAGGCCATGCATACTTAAATAAGTTTACCGCCGAAAAGACTTGGGGAAATGTGTGAGTAGCGTGCATCTCACATGCTCCCAGGAAGCATATATAAGATAGGCAATAGGGTGAGGTTAGTTAGGTTTGTCTATATCCTATACTATGGGGTCAGGTGATCCCACTGTACACCGTTAGGTTACCTCAGCTTTAGCTATGTCTTGGGGACTTCTATCGTCCCTGCACACTTTGCTTCTCTCAATTTTCATGCCTTTTTGGCGATCTCTTCGTGGTATTTTCTTCTTCTCTTTATTTCTTAACTTACCGTTTCTATGCACAGGGAACCCTGTTTGGGATAACACCTTGTGCTCATTTTACTGTGTGTATTGTATTCCCCGTACTCAGTAGTCCATACTAAATGGTCCCTTCTTTTTGTTATCATTAAATCACATTTCATGTAAGAACTTTTTAAATTAACTGATAATCCAATCTCACGCGGCCTCGCTGCAGCCCGGGTGGCCGCTGCCGGCCTGCATATACGTGCACGGGGACAGTGGGAGCGGCAAGAGCTCGGTGCTGGCGACTGTACTGGCCTGCCTGGGGGTCAAGACTTGTACCGCCAACTGTGTGGAGATGTGCTCCCAGCAGCTCCTCTTCCAGACCGCCATCAACTGCTTCGCTGGTCAGTGGTCAGGCCTCCATCATATACTTCGCTGGTCAGTGGTCAGGCCTCCATCAGATGCCTCGGTTGTTAGTTTGTGGACCTCCAGAAAATAATCAGTGGGTAGATGTTATGCCTCTTTCAAATACATTACGAGTCAGTTTTTAGACCGCCATTAAATGCTTCCCTGGTCAGATAATGGACCTTCATCCTGTTTCCGGTTAGTTTATAGGTCGCCATAAAATATTTTTTGGATCAATTTCATAGACTTCCGTGAAATTCCTTTTAGTTAAATTGACAAATCATCATCAAATACTTGTCTGTTGATAGGCCTCCTTAAAATACGTAACTGTTTGGTTGATGGACCTCCATGAAATTCACAGGTAGTGGTGGAATGTATTGCCTCAACAACCCACTCTCTCATGTGTATTACTTTCCACACTTGCATTACTTTGGGGCTAACTCAGTGGGTTAACTTACCTACTTATAGTGATTCAAGTAATATTTTGTGTCTCGTTCTTACTTGCAAGGATGATAGAATGGGTGAGGGTTATGTCATCGCCCTCTACCCTGGTTGTGGCCACTCGCCTCTTGCATCCAACTGCAATTTTGTGCTTAGCTCAGTTGTTAAGAGGTCAGTTAGAGACTAGAACGAAGAGAGCAAAGCGAATGATCATTTGCGACGTGCGGACCTGGAGTTTGAGTTCCAGGATTTGTCTGTGAATGAAATCTTAGAGAAATTACAGCAGTTCATTGAACCGCTGATAGCACGTCGAGGAGTCAGCTGATCGGTGCGCTGTCCCGTATCCTGTTGCTCTAAGAAATGAGCGTAGTTTAGTACAAATACTAAGTTTCAAGAAAAGTTAACGTTAGAGTGTCATTGCAGACTCTTGGTGCCATGCTTGCTTTGAATGACTTGAACTGTAACAGTGCCTAAGAGCGCACATTGTCAGCCTGTGATCCCTTGGTCTTCCAAGTTGTGCCCTTTGTAGCTGACGTGTCTGCAAGTCGGGGCTGCCCCACGACTCTGATGTGTCTTTACCCAAGTTGTGATGGTAGAAAGCTATGGGGCTGCTAATCGGGTGAGCTATTTGTTGACTGGTAATGTTATGTCAGCGTTGTTGTATTTTTGTGTTGATGGTATGGGTTATTCCTGTTTTGATTATTAGCCTTGTTTTAGTCTGAATTCGAGGCTCATTTAACACGATGGCTTGTGCACACGACTGCTTTTTGTTGTGTACCTCTCGGGTAGGCTATACATAAAGTTCGGTTAGTTAGGCTTGCCCATCGTATACTATGAGGACTCGCGTCCCCAGGGGGTACTGCTAAGTTACCTCAGCTATGGACTGACCTTCGTGACTTCCGTCTTACGTGCACACATTATTTCCTGCAATTTTCGCACCTTCTTTGCTATCTCATCTTTGTCTTTTCTTCTCCTTCTTCATTCTTAACTTGCTGTTTCTATGCGCTGCGGTTGTCGTGTGAGAACCCACCTTGTGCCTAGATTCCCCGTTTCCAACCCATACTAAATGGTCCCTTCTTTTCGGTGCGACCTCGTCTGAATCACTGTAGCGCTGCCATCTGTACCACCACCACTACTTTTTAATGCATCTCAGCACGCTCAGCAGTGATTTAGCACGCGCTGCAGTGACTCAACACGCGCTGCAGTGACTCAGCACGCGCTGCAGTGACTCAGCACG